>CM069155.1:25896871-25969892 GCA_035221665.1 Okamejei kenojei
TCCACCAAAATTATTTCTGAAACATATGGAGTCTTAAATTTTGGTGCAAAATGCTCCAAAAATAAGGCCAGTGCAACAGAGATTGTAAACCCCCAGCCGCGAGGGGGCTTCACGTGCGTGATGTTGCGCACATTACATCACATAAGATGTTGTAATCCACTGTCCATGCCTACCTATCCCTTTATGAAAAGCTTCGTAAACGGGCCTGTTTGTACCCTATTGTATGATGATGATTGCAGGTCCTGTTGACTCCCGCCGCACTGTGATACTGCTGCTGGAACCAAGGGCCGGAGCTTACCCTTCCGGTGCACCCGATAGACAACACACCAGCTGAGGGCACAAATATGCAAACACAAGTACTCTCACAATTTATTTGGCCATTGTCATAATGTCACTCGCGTTCATATCACATCACACACAGCAGGAAACAGATAAAGTTAAAGAGCACAGAGTACAGTTGTCCCCGCACCACCAGGCAGCAAAACCCGAGGCATGAAGACGCGTGTTGGCGGAGCTGGGCACCCTCTGTCGAGTGCCCAGCCCCGAGATTGTCACAAGCCAGTGCCCAATGATGGAAGGGATGTAGAGACGATGGAATGCAGCCCCACCAGGGCCCGTTTCTCCACCCATACACAATCACACAGGCAGAGGAACTGGGCGAGGCTAGGCTTAGGACAATAGGCACTCCTGCCTTCTGGCTTCCAGCCGTGCCGAGGAAAGTGTAGAAAGGAACTACAGAATCTGCTTATAACCAAAACACCAAAAATAGACACATCATTGCTTGGAGTAACTGCAGTCGTGTGGTCAGGCGAGCATCTCTTGTTAGAGAAAGAATAGGTTACGTTTTGGCCTCCAGTGCAAGCCCTTTGCAGTGGTTTGGGGGGGGGAACGAGACCAGATGGGTTGATTATGAAATAGTTTTTATAATTTGTAAAAATACAAACAGAATAAACCTGAGAACAAAAGCAAGCCTAGTCTAGCTCGAGAACATAGCTCCAGTTTGCTGGGAGGAAGGCGTTGATACAACTTAAAAAACCCGCGAAATGCAAGACTTTCCTACCCCACCACTAGTGCCAGCTACAGACCCCCACCTCCCCATAACCAGAAGGAATCGTGTAACAACAAGCAGGGTGTGAAGTTCAGGCTGACCAGTACCTGGAGACAGGAGGGAGGGCATAAGCAGGTTGCAACAGCACACGTCGGCGGAACAGTCCACAACAGGTGCAGAACCGGGCGAAAAGCCTGGAGATTGCCAGCGTAACGTCGTCCTACGACGGGTTGGGCCACCACACGGGCTTGTCGACAATCCCAGAGGGGCTGGCTACTTGAGAGCGGGCCACCAAAACGATCTCCTCCCTGGCCCTCCGACATCCAAAACATAAGACGCGATCCGGGCCCGCTACACCCGGAAAGACCCACATGACGGGCCGTAGTCTGGTGCGTAGTCCCTACGGAGGAAAACCACAGGTGCGGTCCTTGAGTGCAGGCGAACCCTGAGGAAGGAGCAACACCGTGTGCGAAGTCGGAACAAGAGCCTATCACCCACTCTCGTCGAATGGTATGCCAGCACAGACGGCGCAGCCAGCCAAGAGCCGCAAGGTAGGAAATAGCCAGGCACCTTCAGAGGGACCGTAAACCCAGCTCCGAGCAGATGAAAGGTCTACCAAATCCCGCCTTGGGGGTCGTGCGGGTCCCCACAAAGCAACACCACAGGCAACGCATCCTCTATCCGCAGCCCCTATCACGGGCAGAACGTAGCCATGCTTTCAAAGCATGAAACCTGCTCAACCAAACCATTGGCCTGAGTGGTGGTACGCAGTGGTATGAGATCGGCATGCTGAGCACCGTACAGCGAGTCCATGGCTGACCACTTAGGGCAGAGGTGAACTGAAGCCACCACAGTCTATAAGAATGTATGGCTGGAACATCCAAAACGTCTACCCAGTGGCCCTACGTAGAGCCCGGTGCCACCGTCCGGCGAATGAATTGGTCCAGGGAGCGGGATAGGCCTCTGGCGCCCACCGCAAGAAATTGGTCCACAATCGTGAGCAGATTGGTGACAGCGCACAGGACGGCGGTCATGGAGACCAAACCATGTGTGGATGCACACAATCTGCTCCAAACCGTTTGCGTTGTGAGGGACTACAAGAAGTCCTGGCGAGCGGGCGCGACGGACATTCCGCTGAACGTGGACGTTCTGCGCAGGGATACATGCCCTGCCCCATGCCAGATGAACATTGGCCCGCCACCAAACCACAAGTAGTCACACCGGAATGGGAGGGTGGGCCAGCTCGTAGATGGAGTCCCGAAAACACCACAGGGACTACTTGAGAACGCAGCTGTCCAGGTGGAGGACGATCACAAAAGAACCGTCCATCAATCCAACCGACGGAACGAGCTGGGACAATCCTCCAATAACCAACTCCCCGAACACAGCGCATGATAGTGGTGAAAGCTACCTCGTCGCCATCTCGTTTCGCAGCAGCCAGCCCAAATAATCAATTGGCCAGGACAACGTCAGCACGGCATGGAACCACAGGGCAACAGATAAGGCATCACAACTGTCGTGATGAGAAGTCTTACCCTCGCCCACATGCTGGGCATCGGTGTAAAAACCTCGGTAGACGAACGCCATGTTCCACTGGTGGCGAGCGACCAGCGTCGGCACACCTTCGCAAACGCAAGCAGTTGAGTGGCTTTGTGCGTCATGAAGGACATGAAGGGCCTGCCCTCCAGGAAATATCTGGGAAATGCCGTAACTAACCAAATAAGTAGCCAGAGGTCGAAAGCACTCTATTTTCCAGCTTGGGGGGGGGGGGGGGGGGGGGGGGGTGGGACAGAGGGGGGGGGGGGTGGGGGTGGGGGGCACAGGGTGCCTAGCTGAAAAAGGCAACGCTGCCAGTGACCATCACACATAAGCGCTCGAGTACCCCCCCCAACGGCAGGATCAGAAGCGTCGAAAGATGTAGGTGGTTGGGTGCAACAGCCCGCGGGTGCACTGAGCAACGCGTATAAGCCTACTTGGCCCCGTCAAAAGCCGCCATTGGTCTCCGCGTCCCACACCTGGGCCGCCGATGGAGCATAAGAAACGAGGTGATAAAAGTTTAATCATCTCCCACAAACTCCCTGGGGCCCTTTAAGTGGGGGATCGGCTGGTGACCAGAAGTCATCCAGATAATGAACAAACAAGACGCAACCCGCCGAGCCAACCATGTCCATAAGCTGCTGAAAAGTGTGCATGGCATTCTTAAGGGCCTGAACAGCATTCCGCAACCACGTCAAACAGGCCAAACGGGGTAATGATGGAGCGTCACACTGGGCACATCATCGGGATGGACAGGGATCTGGTGGTAACCACGGCACCAGATCTACATTGTGAGAATATTGTTAGCCCTCCAAATGGGCCCGTGAAGACCTGGATGTGGCGATGGAATGGAAGCGGTCAGCAGTTGTTGACGGTGTATAGCGACGGTGGATCCTAGCCAGAAGTCTCCACCCCACCAGCGTCCTGGGAACCCATATGGGAGTGAGGGACGCCCTTGTGCAGGTCGTTACAAAAACAACCGCACAATAACCCACATCCTCACATCTCTGATCCGCTGATACTCGCATAGCCAAACGCAGCTTGTCAGGCAAGAACCTAAGGCACGTGCTGAAGCGGGGGGGCCTGTGGTAGAGGACAAAATGGCATAACTTTTTATTGTGTATTTATAATATAGTTTATTGTGGATTATATGTCATTAGCTCGCTTTCTTGCATCTCTCTCTCTCCTCTCTCTCTCCTCACTGTGTGTGGCTTGCAGTGCCATCATCTGCGCCCTTCGGTGAGGCGGAACAGGTCGGTGGATTTGATTCACGAGGCCCGCTCAGAGACTGTGCGGTCTGATTGGCCCGCCGAGTGACCATCGAGACATTATGTTGAATTGGACACGAAGTGCCCTTGGAGACAGTGGCTGATTTGGACGGGAGGAAAGACCGATTTGTTGATTGGCCAGGAACTTTAAAAGGGAAGCTGGGTTCGTGATGATTGGGACAACAACCCCCTTAGAGGACAGTGGTTTTGATTGAGCCCGCCAATAATCAGACACAAAAAAATTGACAAATAGGAAAAACCAATAAAATAGGTAAGATTAAACGAGAACTACAATTTGAAGTTTCGATCTTCATTTTATGATGAGTAACGATGAGGGATTTACGTGAAGAAGCCGCCGCCTGCGCTAGAAACGGCCATACTTCAAAGCAGCGGCATTGAAAAAACACAAACCGAATACTGGATAAGATAGTAAGGCTTCTCATAGATTTAGAACTACCAGATGATCATTTATTTTATGAGTGGTTGGGAGTGGAGGGCCAAACCGTAATCCTCCTCATCGTTATCTCCTCATAAAAAAAGATCAAACTTCAAACTGGTAAGTTCTCGGTTTAATCTTACTAATTTTACATTCAAGTTCCTGAGTGACTACGTGACAACGGTATTTTGAAGCTTCTGTGTTTTCCATGTCGAGAATTCTCATACACAGTCCGCTAGGTCAACACATACATGAGTAAATACCTTTTTTTACCAGACCAGTATTCAGTTCTTCTCCCATAAAATTTTTTTCTTTATGAGAAAATAACATATAATAACCCCTTTTTTTACATCTGGGGGAAACCATGTACAAAGTGATAAAAACGATATAATGATTAACATAATCATAATATCAATTGACTAGTGAAAACAAAGCAGGTGAGATTATAGTGAATCCCAACACCGCGTGTGCCAAAGCCCTGTCAGTGTTGACCAGGTTTATATTGTAAATAAAGAAACGCGAAGTTCTTCTTTAACACCACCCTGCGGTTTCTAAAATATGTTTCGAGTGGCACGTCCTGTAACTTTGCCGCAGACATATGCTGCTTGTGCCCTGGTGGTGGAGTGAGATTTGAACACATCAGTGTCTACTCCCTGCTAAAAGTAACACCTGTTTTTAACCACCTCGAAATGATTTTTGCACTGAAGCTTTTGTGTGTGGTTTCTTAATGTCGTAAACATTTAATGTTTTTTTCCCCATTACCTCGAAGAGTTTTGGTAATTTTTATATATTGGTCCAAATGTTTGACCTACAACACATGTTGGATCAATAGGTAAGCTTGAAACGTACCTTTGCTCCAGTTCTTTCCCTGGTCTGCTTTGTTTGATCAGATCGTAAACATAAAACACAATGTTATCTGTAGCCACATGGCATACAGTCTAAACGTATCAATTGTAATGTTTGCACCCTTTTGAGCTGAAACCAATGCCATTAACATTACTAATTTAAATGTTAGCTTTTTCCTAATGATAAAACTTCGATTGGGACGTGTCCATTGCCTAAGTAGAGTAAGTACAATGCTGACATCCCAAATAATTCTGTATATCTTGGTTTTGGTGGATTGTTTTTAGTGTAAAGATTCTCCTTTCATAAATCTCGATATTACAGAGGATGTGATCCAAGTTGATTTTTGATCAGAGATTTGTTCCTAAAATAGGATTGACAAGGCACTACGTGCACTATTAATAGCACTATAACTTAAGTGCTGTTCAAAATGCAGCATCGGCAAGGAACTCCAATATGTTTTGCAATGTTCACAGTATGATAGGATAAATTTGATTGTCTACAAAAATTTTTCCCATTTCTTTATATGTGTCATATATTGTCTCTGGGTGCTATCTCGCCATGATGCGACTATAATGTCCATAGTTTCTATCCGACAATCCAAGCTCTTGTAGTGGTCTGGTCTAAACCTGCAGATTAACAATTCATAATAAGCATGTAATGGATGAATTTCTTTGGTCACCGTTTTTATTAACAAATCACTGCTGCTAGGAATTGACATATATGGTTCTTTAATCATGTTTAACATCAATGGAACCATGGTTGTGTCGGCCAATTTGGAATCACCAATAATCCCGTGGCAGAATCTTGTTCTATTTCTTCTGACATAATGCTGAACCAGAGCAAATGGCGGAAAAAGCATAAAGAAAATATTCCCCCAATGCAGTGAAAAAGCATCTACTGCTACTGCATCTGGGTCTGGTTCCCAAGACACATATTTAGGCAATTGATGATTTAATCTTGATGCAAACAGATCAATGTCTGGTAACCCATATTGAATCACAATTTTACTGAAAATTACTGGGTTCAACATCCATTCTGTGTTATCTTTAAACACCCTTGATCTATGTGTCTGCCACCAACATTGTCTTTACCTGGGATAATAGTTTGCCGAAATCCAAATTTGGTGCTCAATACACCACTGCCATGTCTGATTGACCAGACAATCACATGATACCGATCTGACTCCCCCCATGTGATTAATATATGCAACTGCTGTTGTATTGTCTAATTTTATTAGTACATGCAGATTTTTTTTTGTAGCACAATAGGCTTTTAATCCATAAAATGCCCCCAATAATTCTAAATAGTTAATGCCATATGTTTGGAGAAACATTTCCTCTTGGAAAGTCCATCTGCCCCCACAGCTGGTAAATGAATCTGTCGCCCCCCCATTCGAGAGCACTAGCATCTGTTTGTAAAATTACTTCAGGCTGTTGTTAAATGTTTTTAGCAGCTTGTGGGACATTTTCAATCCACCATTGCAATTCCAATAAGGCATCTTTTGTTAATTGCATAGGCCTATCAAAATGGCCCTGCTCTCTTATTTAGAGCTTTTATTTTGTCTCTTTGCAGGTTTTGGTAAATGTAATGGACAAATTCCACTGCAGGAAATGCTGCTACTAATTTCCAAATAACTTTTGCTACTTCCCGGATGGAGGGATTTAGGTTTTGTGCATAAGATCCCTGCAGTCTTAAAATATATCAATCTTGTCTGTTGGCAAAGTTACTAACATAGTAACTGAGTTGATCACAAACCCCAAAATTTCCGGGGTGGCGCTATGGAGCGTTAAACCATAGCACCAGCCAGCTCCGCAAAAATTTTTGCAAAAAACGGGGATTTAAACAGATTTAAAAGAACTTACCGATCGACTGCTTTCACTGTCTGCCGCTTCAACATCGACGGTACCGGCTGACGTCATCAGCCCTGCGACAAATCATGACGGCACGGAGCCCTACCGAGAAAACGAAGGGTCGAAAAACCCGGGCGAGAACCGGGAGAAGGCCTGGGAGAAGCCTCGGACTCCAGTAGGGCCAGCTCCTTCCTTGGAAGACGTCTCCAGGAAAGCAGACACAGGAGGTTGAGGACTTGAAAACTTTTATTTCTCACCAGATGGCTGATTTAAAACGTGAGTTTTCAAGGCAGAAATGAAAGATTATAAAGAAAGAAATAAAGAAATAAAGGGGAGATATAAAAGGAAGAAATCTCTCAAATTAATAATCAGATGGACTTGATGAAAAATCAATGGTGTGAATTTCAAAAAGATACAAAGACACAAATTGATAAATAAGTTTAAGAAAGAATCAGAAATATTGAAAGAATGAAATCATTGATATGATTAATAATCTGGAACGCAAGATGGAGGGTAAACTTGAAAATGTTAAAAAAGACTTTTAAACATAAGATTGACCCTATTGCAAATGTGGTCGAACAACAAGTTGATGGCATTAAAAACCTTGAAAAGATAGCGGAGGCTAGTACTGTGTCTACAGCAAAGCTGATAACAGAACAAGAACGTCTACTGGAGTTGTTATCCAAAGTAACAGATAAATGCACGCAGCTAGAAGGCTATCAAAGAAGGCAGAACTTGAGGATTGCAGGGATTCCTGAAGGTCTAAGAGAAACACGAAGACACTCGAGAATTCACTGCTAAATTACTGCAAGCTGTTTTATCTTTGGATGATATGCTGTTTTAGCTCGTGCACATCGAGTCGGCAGAAGACAGACCAGTGCAAACGCCCCCCCAAGACAAATCATTGTAAAGTTACAATATGATTTCACCCTCGAGGATATTATGCGAAGAGCCTCGAGAACAAAGAGAATCTGATGTTTCAAGGACAAAGAATCAGTATCTATCGAGACTATCCCCCAGAGGTTGCCAGAAAACGAAAAGCGTTTAACGAAGCCAAAAACCTTATGAGGGGGTGTAGAAAACTTGAGATACGGTCTGAATTACCCAGCCATCCTAAGAGTTACTTTATAACAGCGTGGAACACTTTTTCAAGACTCCAACAGAAGCAATGGAATTTGCAAAGCAGTTTGACACTTGAAAAACCATCTACAAGCAAATATACTGCCTTTTACTATTTTTAAGACCTAGTACGGTCTCTTAACATTTTATGAAACTTTATACGACAATATGGAATTAGAAGAAATCAGAAGGAACGGACAATGTCGTATGGAACGAAATGTTTTCCCGGATTGGAAGAAGCTCACCGAACATTGACAATTACTCATAATATACAACTAACACAAACAAATAACACAACATACTAAAATTATAACGCGGTTTTATTATTACTATGACTGTTATTAACCAAGACTGTGCACTATTGCTAATTAATACTACTAATAATTAATATCTTATGTTTGTTACATTTGGAGATATCCTCCCTTAATGTATTTCTCCCTCTTTTAATAATGATTTCTATTTTTTGTATTTTAAAAAAAAAAAATTCTTTATCTGTGGCTTTATAATTAGATTTTTTTAAACTAATCTTAGATATATATACTTTTATGATGATTAATATCACTCCTTTCATTTCTTTAATACTATATTCCGTTAAAATATTATCATGGAATAATAATTCCTTAAAATTAGGAGCTGGCTAAATTAATAACATCAATGCCGGAAGCCTTTAGATTAATAGCCAATATAACTTGGCTTTCACAAACTACAAATATTTTATTTGTAGTTTCTCTATTCTTTATACACTCTATTAAGCTTTTTACTCACTTTTCATTATTCTTTTATGTTTACTATATCTTTCAGTTTGAATGGAGCTATATACTGGAACAATGGAGATACATTCGTGAAGTACATAAAAGAGATCTAAAATTCATCTATTCGGTGTTCGGGTGTTAGGTTAAGTCTACTGCGCGGGACCCTTGGACCCTATTCTAGATTCCCACAAACCTAAAATGCAGGATTTAAAAGAAATATGGGGAACGAGGGATTAACCTTTTTGCAGTTGGAATGTTAAAGGTATCAATGAACCAATAAAAAGAGGAAAAATATTGACACACTTAAAGGCAATGAAAGCTGATGTAATTTATATTCAAGAAACTCACCTAAAGAAAGACGCTGAAAATAGGCTGAAAGCTAAATGGATAGATAAAATATATCACTCTTCCTTTACGCATAAATCAAGAGGCGTAGCAATATTATTTCGTTAAAGGTACTTTATTTAAGCATATATCTACTATATCTGATAAAGATGGTAGATACATTATTGTAATAGGAGAAATAAATAGGGAAAAAAATGATTTTTGTTAACATCTATGGACCAAATTTTGATAGTCCTTTATTCTTTAAGAAAGGTACTTAATAATAATATTCCAGAATTAACACATTACAATTTGATAATTGGAGGAGATTTTAATTGTACATTAGACCCTTATTTAGATAGATCTTCAAAAACAAAGGAAAACTAAATCGCATTCTAGTGATTTTATTAACGCATACATTCAAACGACTAACATTAAAGATGTTTGGAGAACAGAAAATCCTACTGGTCGAGAATATTCCTTCTACTCGCCAGTTACATAAAACCTATTCAAGAATAGATTACTTCCTAGTAGATGCAAAGCTTATTTCACTTACTTACGAATCCAAATATCATAATATTATAATTTCAGATCACGCACCATTAACATTTAAAATTAAAATAAATGGTAAAACAGAAAATCTAGGACAATGGAAACTTAACCCACAAATTTAAAAAAAATAAAACAACTCAGGAATTACATCATAAACTCAGATTAAGATGTTTTTTGAAATAAATGATCAACCAGAAATATCTCGCTCTTTTATTATGGGAAAACATTTAAAGCATATCTTCGAGGAATTATGATTTCTTCACAAGCATTTCATAATAAGAAGATTCGGAAGGAACAACATGACTTAGAAAGGGAGATTAAACAATTAGATATACAGAATGCAACAAAATCAGATATAATAATACATAATAAAATTGTAGCATTGAAGTATAAATTAAATAAAATATATACTGATCAAGTTTTAAAATACTACCAACATAACTAAACAATTGTTGTTTGAATTTGGAGACAAACCACAAAAACTATTGGCTCGACAATTAAGGAAAATTGAAGCTGAAAAAATTATACATAGGATTAAATCACAAAACGGTGAATTATTAATACAACCCAAGGATATTAATGAAAGATTTATGCAATATTATAAAAATTTGTTATACTGGTAACACAACAGTAAAATAAAACAGAAATAGATGCCTTTTTTAAATGTATGTAACTTAAAAGAATTAGATTTACAAAATAGAGAATTTTTTAAATGCCGATATTTCAATAACAGAAATCCAAGAATCTATTAAATCTTTAAAAATGGTAAAACTCCAGGACCAGATGGTATAGGCTCGGAATTTTATAAAATTTTTCATGACCAAATGGTCCCATATTTAAAATCATTATATGAACAGATATATACACAAGAGAAATTACCAGATACATTGAACGAATCTATTATAACACTTATACCCAAAATAAATAAAGATTTGGATGACCCAGGATCGTATAGAGCAATTGCTTTATTAAATACAGATCAAAAAATTTTAACAAAGATTCTTGCACAAAGACTAAGCAAAATTGTTAACGAATTAATTCATCCTGATCAAACAGGATTTATACCTAAAAGATATTCTTCATATAATTTAAGACGGTTATTTAATATCATATATTCGAAAAGAAGTGATAAAAAAGACTTAGTAGTCATCTCGTTGGATGCAGAAAAAGCTTTTGACCAGGTGGAATGGCCTTATCTATTTTCGGTGATGGAAGCCTTTAAGCTTGGTGATAAGTTTACTACTTGGATTAATTATTATATGCAAATCCAACAGCTAGAATAATAACAAACCATATGTTATCAACTAAGTTTAGTTTATCTCGAGGTTGTAGACAAGGCTGTCCTTTATCACCATTACTGTTTGCGTTAGCAATCGAACCTCTTGCTCAAAGGGTAAGATTACATCCAGAAATATATGGATACGATACTAAAGATACTAAGAATAAAATCTCGTTATATGCGGACGATATATTACTTTATATTACTAATCCGGAAATAAGTATCTGTAAGTTGTTAAAACTAATAACGGAATTTGGTTTAATTTCAGGATACAGTATCAATTGGAATAAAAGTGAACTTATGCCAATAACCATGAATAATTTACAGATATTACAACAATTTCCTTTTAAGATAACAAATGAAAATATTAAATATCTTGGTATTTTTTGTTACAAAAAGATTTGACTCTTTATTTAAATCTAATTTCCCGTTATTATTGAATAAATTAAATAAAAATATCTTATACTGGAAAAGCTTACCTATCTCAATGTTAGGTAAAATAAACGCAATAAAATGATTTTCCTCCCACAATTATTATATTTATTTCAATCAATCCCGATATATCTCTCTAAAAATTTTTTTAAAAAGTAGATTCAATAGTCACTAACTTTATTTGGGATTATAAAAAATCATAGAATAAATAAAAAACATTTATGTAAAGCTAAAATAAATGGGGGTTTAGCTTTACCAAATTTTATGTTTTATTATTGGGCAGTTAACATTAGAAATATGAATTTTTGGTTAGGAGAAATAGATAATAAACCAAATTGGTTAAAAATGGAAAGAGAAGACTGTTTTCCATTTGAAATTAGCTCTATAATATTTGCTAATACTAATGTACCTAAGAAAATTTATAGTGAAAATTTGATAATAGAAAGTGGAATACGTATTTGGAAACAAATAAAAGAAAACACTAAAACTAAAATTTATACCGCTAGGTCTTACAATTGCCAAACAACTTTACGTTTAAACCGTCAATGATGGATAAAGCTTTTTATACAATGGAAAAATAAAGGAATTTTAAATATAGGGGATCTTTATAAGGATAATTCTTTTCTTTCATTTCAAGAATTACAAGAAACCTACGGGCTTCATAATAATGAATATTTCAGATATTTACAAATCAGAAACTATATCTCTGCAAATACACAAGAACTTAGAAATAGAAAGAGTGAAATTTTAGATGAATGCTTGAATAAACATCCAAATACAGAAAAAATGATATCATACATTTACAATATTTTGTTGGGAAAGTGATATTCCATCATCGGAAATACATAGACAGCGCTGGGAAAATGAATTAAGTCAAATAATAAGTCCAGAAATATGGGAAGAAAGCCTACAACATATACATTACTGCTCTTTAAATGCTAAACATGCACTTATACAGTTTAAAATCTTACATAGATTACATTATTCTAAATCTAAACTACATAATATATTTCCAAAACTATCACTTATATGTGATAAATGTCAAATCATAGAAGCAACTTTGTCACACTCATTTACTAATTGTACGAAGATTTTAGAATATTGGAATGAAATATTTAAAATAATCTCGAAAGTTATTAATATTACTATGATTTATGACCCAAAGTTAATCATACTTGGAATACCGGAAACGGAACAAATATTTACAAAGAATCATTGAACTTTTATCGACTATTCTTTAATAATTGGGAAAAAATTAATATTAAAATTTTGGAAAGGCCCTGTATCCCCAACAATTAAAATGTGGAATACAGAAATGACGGAGACACTTCACTTGGAGAGATTGAGACTTGTCCTTATGGACAGGTTAGATCTCTTCAAGGAGATATGGTCTCCCTATATTAAATATCTACAGGGTCACAATGGTTCGGCGCAAGGGACTTGACTGAGGCCTGAATATCTGAATGGATGAAGAAATACACATAACAAATCATGAATGTATCTCCAAGATTGGATTATTTAGTAATACTTCAATCTCCATCAAACTTTTCACATTTTCTTTTCTATTTTCTATTCTTTTTTCTCTATCTTTCTATCTTTAATTAAGGAAAAAATTATAGAAACATATTATATAAATTTTTAATACGTACACACTTATTTCTGTTCGTATGAAAAGATTATAGATGTCTTAAACTTGTAATTATATAAAACTATGTATTTTCAATTATACAATAATTATGAAATATAAAATTAACAATAATACAAACATTATGAATATTTTTGATAACATTATGAATATCAAAAAAAACTTTGTTTAAGATTGGGTACTACGTTAGTTATATTAACGGGGATTTCTATTTGGTAATTAGAAGAATATCTATGATTTGAGAAATCTAAGTGTATTACTTATTTTAGGAATATACTACATATACTCCCAATTATATAAAAATAAATAACAATGAAATGTATAATGGATAATATTACAATTAACATAAATAGTATTAATCGATAATCAATATGTTATAATTTTATATATTACATAACTCTCAATGTCGTATAAGAGTGTACTTTGTATATATTGTTTCTTACAATAAAAAAATTTAAAAAAAATAAAAAAAAAAAAAAAAAAAAAAAAAAACCCAAATAGTTAATTGACTGTGTTAGCTGCAGCTGGGATTTAATTGGATGAATCAAGAAACCTAATTTCTCAATAAGGTTTTAGTTGCTGAAACTGATTTTTCAGCTGACTCGTGATTACAATTGATGATTAAAATGTCATCCAGATAAGCCATAATGATGTGCTTTTGTGCTCTTAATTGTGCTAAAACTGGTTTCAACAGCTTTGTAAAGAGCCTGGGAGCTGAACTTAACCCATTTGGTAAAGCTTTAAATTGCCACAGCTGTCCCAGCCAATTAAATTTTAAATATCTTCGAAAATGTTGGTGTATCGGTACTGAATTGTACGCGTCTTTTAAATCAATTGTGGCCATATAACAACCTGCTAATATCAAATGTCTTGTAGTATTGAATGTTTCCATTTTAAAATGTTTATACTCGACAAATGTATTAAGGTTTGTAAGGTCCAGAATAATTCTGCAACCACCATCTTTTACTTCTTGGAAATATATTTGACACAAATTGATGTTTATGTTCAACAGTTTTTCCCCAATAACACCTTTTTTAAACAATTTGTCAATTTCCACATTAATCTCTGCCTCTTCAATTGCAGAAAACATGAAACCATAAGCAGGTTATTTTGTACCGGAGAGTTAACACCTTTAAATATTATAATAGCTCCTGAAACTGTTTGTAAAATAAACCGACCAGATGTGGTGGCAAGCGATTCATCATAAAACATTTGTAATCTCCCTCCAATTGGAGATTCGTCCACAGTTTCTTTAGGAATTGCATAAATTTTTTGTACCTCTCCATATGAACGTGGCGGTCTCCTCCCCGTATACGGGTGAACATTAGGCTGTGTCGGATGGTAATATTTTCTTATCTTTATTTCCGAAATCAAATCCCCTTCTTGACAAAAAATACCTTTTTTGTCCAAAAACGAAAGGTCTCATATGGCTAATAGATTTAGCCTCTTCATCCATTTCTCTTATTTGTTTAGGCAGGTTCTCTCCAATAGATAACCAGGAGCTTGAACACCACTTGATCGACACAGACCTGCAAACCTTGGATGAAATATGGGCCGAATCGCAATTTTCCTCATACAATTAATTTCATAGAAGGAATTGCACAACAAGCCCAAAGTATCTTTTTGGATTTTAACCATTTCCGACCCTTCCATTTGCCTTCCATAGGCAGTAATGGCAGCTGAAATCAGTTTTGAGGATTCTTTGAAATCTTATTTCTTGTCCTCTCATGCCTGGAGACATAGGCGTCCATATAGACGGATTAACCGTAGGTACCTTCAATGAGGTGCAATTATCGGTGTTTTATATAATTCTGCTGTTTCAACCATCACAGAATCTTGAAGTTGGTGAGATACCATATAGTTAATATTGGCAGCTAGGTTTTCTTCCATAGCCTCACCACTTCCTTCCGGTATAGCAAATTCTTTTGCCACATCAGGCACATCTGGCCTTTTCTTTTTTATTCGTGGTGTGCACTCATAATCCACATCACCACTTGCAGGGGTCTGACCTTTGCAGCCCTGATACACTTGGAATTATATCCAATGAGACTTCCTCCGCCCTTAATCCTGGGTCTGGAGTTTGAAATTCCCAATTTGGCACATAGCCATATTCTGGATATACAAATCCCTCAGGGTCATTTTGGGAACTTCTGGGTACTGTGACCCTTGTCTCATTATATTCTGGAGTACTTTCTCCATATGCTCCATTTTAAGCCATATAGCTTTATTAACCGGAGGACTTTTATTATCAGAGTCATTATCAGAAACCACGGACCTCACGGATTTCTTTTTGCTTTTTCTAGGAACATTTTCCTCCGTGGTTTGTATTTCTGGAGAAATTATAGTCTCACTAACGGGTAAATCAACGGCCACCGGTATCGGAACCGGATCGCACTAAACTCTTGTCCCGACTCTTTAGCTTCACCCCGGGACGATCTTTTTACCCGTGAAATCTTTCTTTGAGACTTCTCCATTTTTCCTTTTTTTATTATCTGGCTAAATCATTATGCCAGCGTGACTCTGATTTTTCTTTCGCTTTTGCTGGTTTCTACCAGAATAGCGTCTTTTTTTCCAGAACGTCCCCTCTTTCCTTGCACTTACCTGCGGGTCCGTTCCAACCGCTGCGAGGAGCTGCGCTCTGCAGCTCTTGCTTCAGCCGTCAGCGTCGACGTAATGCCGTTCTAGCGCCAGGCGGGGCTTCTTCACGTAGTCACTCAAGTGACTCCGAAGTAAAATCGGAATTCCGATTTAAATCAGAAGAATATCATGCTTGATCTGCAGCAAAGATACTAGTATCCGCTCTAGTATCTTTGATCTGCAGTTCCTTTCTATTGAAGAAGAACCCTGGCCCGAAACAACTCCTAATCCCAGGGCCAGCCTTAGGAGGTGCAGGGCCCAATTGGGAACAATTTTGATGAGCCCCAGGTTCCCAGCCAAGGTCTGTAGAATCATAGAAATACAAATAAAGTCTATTATAGACTTTATATCTCTATGGTAGAATGGAAAGTAATCAAAATGTGTGCTTAAAAAGTGGCTGCAAGTTAATGGACCAAACAGATCTGAGCTAAATTTTTATATAAAATTGCATACATGTAAGCCTATAAGTAACAAACAAAATGTGTAAATCACCTCTGAAAAGCACATAGTTACAACATCACTTGTTTTAGTGACTGTGAAATGAAAAAAATAATAATTAACTAGATCCGGGAAAACCAATAACTATTGGCGAAAAATCAATCCAGGCATTAAATTTTGGGCTTCAGCCCCATCCTAACTTAATTTTGTGTGTGTGTGTCTTAGTTGTGCATATGTTAGTTGTTTGTGCGTGATGTGTGTGTTTATGTTAGTTGTCTGTGTGTTATGTGTGTGTGTGTGTGAGGGAATGAGAGAAGGAAGGGAGGGTGAGAAGGGAGGGAGAGAAGGGAGTGAGGGAATTAGAGAAAGAAGGAAGGGAGGGAAGGAGAGAAAGGAGGGAAGGGAAAAGAGAGAGAGGAAGGAGAGAAAGAAGGGAGGGTGGGAAGGGGAGTATGGAAAAGAGAGAGAGGATGGAGGGAAGGAGAGGAGGGAGGGAAGAAGGGAAAAGAGAGAGGAAGGAGGGAAGGGTAGGAAAAGGGAGGGAGGGAAGGAGAGAATGAGTGAAGAGAAAAGAGAGAGCGGAGGGAGGGAGGGAAGAGGAGTAGGGAAAAGAGAGAGAGGAAGGAGGGAGGGAAGGAGAGATGGGAGGGAAGGAAGAGAAGAAAGGGAGGGAGAGGGCCGGCGGCGGGAGCGGATGCCGGGGTCCGGGCGGACGGGTGTGAACTGAGGCCGAGGTTTGTAAATGTTGCTCCAACCCCCGGACCGGCCCTCCCTGTATTGTTCACCGTGTCTCCCCAGGGAGAGAGAGGGGTGGAAGCGGGGCTGTGTGCGTGAAGCAAGGCGACTGGAGGGGCAGGAGCACTGCCCCAAGACCGTGAAAGAACGACCCACCTACCCTCTCTCCTCTCTCCCTTCTCCATTCCCCCTCACACCCCCTCCCCGTCTACCCCTTTCTTCCCCCATCCACCCCTCTACTCGCTCTCCCCTTCCACCCGGGGTAGATCTACCTGAGCCGAGAGCAGATTACTCTAGCACGGGACCCCCTTAGGCGCGGGGCCCAATTGGGAGCAATTGGTCCAATCAGCTTAAGGCCGGCCCTGCCCTCCACAGATGCCGCCTAGCCCACTGAGTTCCTCCAGCACTCTGTGTTTTTTTACTTAACTCTTGAAATTGAAGTTAGACATAAAGCTGGAGTAACTCAGCGGGACAGGCAGTGACACAGGAGAGAAGACCCTTCTTCAGACTGAACTGAACTCTCCGACTTCCGGTGGCGCTATGGAGGGCTAAGGAGTAATGCCAGCAAGCTCCGTGAGCAGAAACGCTCAAAAACCGGGGAGAAAATGACCTACCTGTTGCCTGCTGCTTCTGTACCGACTGCCGTGAGTGACATCATCAGGCGCGCGACTTATCATGTCTATGCAGCGCAGCCCCCTCCCGGAGAAACCGACAACTCGTACTGTTGCTAGGCAGAAAACGATGGAACGAGAAAAAGGCCCGACTGAAGCCTCGGGCTCAGGTAGGACGTTATCCCAAGAAGATTTGACGAAAAAAACAGCAAAAAAATCGGAAGGTGAAGATCTCAAAACTTTTATTGCAGGTGAAATTGCTGCTTTAAGGGAAGAAATAAAGCTGATGAATATTGGTGAAGAAATAAAAAAAATCAAGGAGGCAATGATGGACTTAAAGTTTGAAATTAATACCAACATTAATACTACAACTAAGACTACATCGGAAGAGTTGAAGAAAGAAATCGCAGAAATAATGATCGAAATGGCAAAGGAGAAGAATGATAAAATCAAAAATGTGAAAACTGACTTTGAACTCCGGTGGAACTGGAGTTCAAAGTCAGTACGACCACCGTGAACAGTACGACCACGGTGAGGCTGACTCCGGTGGAACTGGCACTGAACCAGCAGATGACTGTTACAAAAGACCTTGAACAACGAGCCGAAACAAGCGCTCTGACTACAGCAAAGCTTATTACTGAAAATCAACGTCTAACTGAATTACTGGGCAAAATAACCGAGAAATGTACTGAATTGGAAGGTCGCCAGAGAAGACAGAATTTAAGAATTGTGGGTATTCCAGAAGGGGAAGAGAAAGATCAAGATCCCCGAGAATTCACTGCAAATTTACTGCAAAAGGTTTTATCTCTGGATCAAAAGCCTTTACTAGCCCGAGCACATAGTGATGAGACGCCAGACAAGACAAAATGCTCCCCCAAGACAAATGATAATAAAAGTACAGTACGACCACGTCTTGGAGGAAATAATGCAAAAAACATCAAGAAACAGAAATCTTCTATTTGAAGGACACAGGATCAGTATTCATCGAGATCACCCAGCAGAGGTCTCCAGGAAACGAAAAGCATTTAATGAGACCAAAAGTATCCTGAGGGAAGTGGAGAATTTGAAATATGGTCTGAGCTATCCAGCCACCCTAAGAGTCACGTACAACAAGAAGGAACTTTTTCTTCACCAATCCTGTGGAAGCATTGGACTTTGCTCAGAAGATTAAGGCTTGAGAGGATGCTTGATCCCTCACCACTGAATCAACTGACTTTGCAGGACTGGATGGAATTGAAGTGATGACTAAGGCAGTTGGAGAAAGACGTGGATTGGAAACTCCCATGGATACTAATAATTAGTATAAATGCACCACTAATACAAATAACTAATAAATACTAAAATTATACCGTTGTATTTTTACTAATCAGAATTAATAATTATCACTAATGACCAATGTTTACTTATAATGGAATGATTAGAGTCAAATATAGAGTTTGATGTCATTTGTCCTCTTTGGAAACCTTCTTTCTTTTTTACTAGTAATTCTCATTTTTATTTTCTTTCTTCCTTTCTTCGTTTTTTTTTTAATTTTTTTATTTTTTAATTAGATTTTCAAACAAGTTTTAAATATTTGTATCCTCACATTTCCGACTATTGGAACCCGAATATTTTAAAATTTAATACCCCCGGTAAAATATTGACATGGAATAAAAATTCCAAGATATAAAGGGGCTGGTTAAGTTCGCAACATCAACTATGAAAGTCGGTAGATGGTTAGCCATGCTAGTATGGCTAGCACTAACTACACTAATACTAGATGTAGTTTTTTCCTTCTTTGTGCACAATTCTAATTTCTAAATTTATCCTATTTTCTTTACTATTATAAACTATCATTATTATTTTCAGTTTGAATGGAGTTACAAATTGGATCAAAGGAGATATACACGTGAGAGACAGTTAAGGGTCTTAAAATTCGTCTATTCGGAGTTCGGGTGTAAGGTCGTGTCTGTCGAACTGAACCATTGGCTCTATTATAGACCCCCATAGACAAAGATGCAAGATTTAAAAATGAATATGGGGAATGATGGAATAACGTTTTGTAGCTGGAACGTTAAAGGTATTAATGAACCAATCAAGAGAGGTAAAGTATTAGCGCATTTAAAAGCAATTAAAGCTGATGTGATTTTCATTCAAGAATCACATTTAAAAAAAGATGCCGAGCATAGGCTGAAAGCTAAATGGATAGATAAAACTTATCATCCTTCTTTTACACATAAATCAAGAGGCGTAGCAATATTATTTCGTAAAGGCACTTTATTCAAGCATACATCAACTATAACTGATAATGATGGCAGATACATTATGTAATAGGAGAATTAAATGCACAAAAAATGATTCTTGTCAATGTATATGGACCAAACTTTGATAGTCCACTGTTTTTTAAGAAAATATTTAATAATCCATTAGATTCCTATTTAGACAGATCCACAAGACAAAGGAAAACCAAATCCCATTCCAGTGACCTATTAAATGCATATATGGATACTAGCAATATTAAAGATGTTTGGAGAGTAGAAAACCCAACCGTACGAGAATATTCATTTTATTCACCTGTACATAAAACCTATTCAAGAATAGATTATTTTTTGGTTGACGCTAAACTTATCTCACTTACAATTCAAAATACCATAATATTATAATCTCAGATCATGCACCTTTAACATTTATGATTAAAATAAATGGTAAAATGGAAAAACGGGGACAATGGAGATTTAATCCACAAATTTTAAAAAAACAAAGCAACTTAGGAATATATTATAGAACAGATCAAGATTTTCTTTGAAATAAATGATAAACCGGAAATATCCTCTTCCCTATTATGGGAAACTTTTAAAGCATATGCCCATGGAATTATGATCTCTGCTCAAGCATTTTATAATAAAAAGAATCGGAGGGAACAACAGGAATTGGAAAAGGAGATTAAACAATTAGATACAGAGAACACAGAAATGTCGGAGACTCTTCATCTGGAGAGATTGAGGCTTGTCTTAATGGACAGGTTAGATCTCTTCAGAGGGATATGGTCTCCATATATTGAATATTTACAGAGTCATAATGGATCGGTACGAGGGCTTGACTGAGGCCTGAATATTAGAATGGATGAAGAAAGAAATATAATAAATCATGCCTATATCTCCAATGACGGAATAACGATTAATACTCCATTCGTTTTCATTTTTTTTTCATTATTTATCTCTATCTTTTCTTACTTTATAGAAGCATATAGTCCTAAATCTCAATATTAGTAATAATATTAATATTATGAAAGTATTTAATGATGTATTTTCGTTTATGTAAAATATTGCAATTTTCATACATATGTTTCTATAATAAAAAATATTCATCAAAAAAAAAAGAGAACACTGCTAATCCATCCATAACAACACATAATAAAATCGCTGCACTGAAATATAAATTAAATAAAATATACACAGATCAAATTGTAAAACTCTACCAATACACTAAACAATTACAATTTGAATTTGGAGATAAACCTCAAAAATTATTTGCTCGTCAATTAAGAAAGATGGAGGGAGAAAAAATAATCCATAGGATTAAATCATATAATGGCGAACCATTAGTACAACCTAAAGATATTAATGAGAGATTTTTGCAATATTATAAAAATTTATATTCAGCTAAAACGACAGAAAACAAGATAGGAATAGAAGCATTTAAAAAAAATGTAATTTGAATGGGTTGGATTCACAAAATAGAGAATCATTAAATGCTGAAATTACAGTAAAAGAAATCGAAGAATCTATCAGATCATTAAAAAACGGTAAAACACCGGGACCAGATGGTATAGGCCCGGAATTTTATAAAACATTTTATGATCTGATTGCACCACGTCTGAAGACACTCTATGAATACATTTATACTCACCAGAAACTACCAGAAACGTTAAATGAATCTATTATAACACTTATACCTAAAATCGACAAAGACCTGGATGACCCAGGATCATATAGAGCTGTACCTCTTTTAAATACTGATCAAAAGATACTAACCAAAATATTAGCACAAAGACTAAGTACATTTATTAATAAATTAATTCACCCCGATCGAACAGGATTTATACCAAAACGATATTCCTCATATTACTTGAGACGATTATACAATATTATATATTCAAAAAGAGATATTAATAAAGATCTAGTAATTATTTTTGTTAGATGCGGAGAAAGCCTTTGACCAGGTGGAATGGTCTTATTTGTTCTCGGTTATGGAAACTTTTAAGTTGGGAGAGAAGTTTATTACTTGGGTTAAATTATTATACACTAATCCAACAGACAGAATAATAACAAATCAAATGCTATCAACTAAATTTAATCTATTCCGAGGCTGCAGACAAGGGTGTCCCCTATCCCCACTACTGTTTTCATTTGCAATAGAATCTTTAGCTCAACGGGTGAGATTACATCCTGAAATATATGGATATGACACCAGAGATACTGAAAATAAAATTTCTTTATATGCGGATGATGTATTACTTTATATTACAAAGCCGGAAATTAGTATCCCAAATTTACTAAAATCAATTTCCCTAGTAACTGCTTCAAAAAATTCAAGAAGGTTTGTCAAACATGACCTTCCAGGCACAAATCCATGTTGACTGTTCCTGATCAGACCCTGTTTATCCAGATGCTTATATATATTATCTCTAAGTATCCTTTCCATTAATTTACCCACCACTGACGTCAAACTAACGGGGCTATAATTTCTAGGTTTATTCTTTGAACCCTTTTTAAACAATGGAACAACATGCGCAGTACGCCAATCCTCCGGCACTATTCCCGTTTCTAACGTGTTATATTCCCGTGTTATATCTTTCCCTCTCAACCCCATTCTCTTGCTTTCTCTCCATAACCGTTGATACTCTTATTAATTAAGAATCTGTCAATCTCAGCATTAAAATTACCCAATGACTGCTTCTGCAAAGATTCCACAGATTCATCACCCTCTGACTAAAGAAGTTCCTCCCCATCACCTTGCTAAAGGTACACCCTTTTATTGGCTGTGCCCTCTGGTACTAGACTCTGCCACTTGTGGAAACATCCTCTCCACATTCACTCTATCCAGGCCTTTCATTATTCGGTAAGGTTCAATAAGGTGTCCCCTCATCCTTCTAAACTCCAGTGAGTACAGGCTTAGTGCCGACAAGCACTCATCACACATTAACCCAATCAGCCCTGGGATCATTCTCATAAACCTCCTCTGGACCCTGTCCAACGCCAGCACATCCTTATGCAAATATAGGGCCCAAAACTGCTCACAATACTCCAAATGCACTGACCAGTGCCTTTCAAGTCTCAGCATTACATCCCATTACCTTTGCCTTCCTTACTGCCGATTTGACTTGCAAATAAACTTGTCAGGAATCCTGCACCAGCACTCCCAAGTCCCTTTGCACTCTAATTTCTGAAATATTTCCATTTAGAAAATATTCTACACCTATATTCCTACTCCACACTTTGCTACACTATATTCCATCTGCCACTTCTCTGCCCACTCTCCCAATCTGTCCAAGTCCTTCTGTAGAGTCCCTTCTTTCTCTACACTTTCAAATCCTCACTCAAGACTCATTTTTATTCCTTGGCTTTCGACACTGGCTGAGGCTTTGCTCCTGTTCTTAGTGCTTTTAATGTCTTTTAACTTTTAGAGTGTGTTTTTATAGTCCTTCGTCTTACGGTTTTTAATGGTTTGTAATGTCTTGTCCATGAGTTCTCATGTACAGCACTTTGTGGCAACTGTAGTTGTTTAAAGCGCTTTATAAATAAAGTTATTATTATTATTATTATTATTATTACACTCCCTGCCCCTCCATCTATTTATGTCATATCTGCAAAAATGGCCACAAACCATTTAATGCCCTCATCTAAATTATTGATTTACAATGTGAAGAGCAGCAGTCCCAGCACCAACCATTGCAGAACATGCAAGGTTGCAGGCAACTGGAAAAACTCCCCTTAATGGCCACTTTTTGCCTTCTGCCATGCAGCCAACCTGCTGTCCATGCTAGTATCTTCCCTCTGATACCCTGGGCTCTCATCTTCGTTAGCAGCCTCATGTGCAGCACCTTATCAAATGCCTCCTGAAAATCCAGGTAAACCTCGTCCACTGACTCTCCTTGTCTATCCTGGTATTTACTTCCTCAAAGAATTCCAACAAGTTTATCAGGCAAGATCTCCCTTTCGCAAAAACGATGTTGACTTTGAGATATTTTTCGTGTGCTTCTAAATATTCAAAAACCTCACGTTTTATCTATATTACTAAAAGTCTCATCTTGACTACTTCCTGTTGTTTCTGTATATTGATTTTAGAAAAAATGCTGCCACCTATGGCTGTGATTTTTGACCATCTTACTCAGAGTCCCCCTCCGCTGCGCAGGACAAGAGAATTTTTCCCATCGATGAAAAATAAAAGAGTTATTAATGTTGAGATTCTCTCTCCTGAAGGCCACGCCCTTCCGGAGGGACTATAAAACCCGGAAGTGTTGAGTGCCTCAGTCAATCCTGCAAGATGGGGAGTGAGAGGGTCACATCTCGCAGTCAGAGCTGTGAATAACACAGAACACATGTCTACTAAACTGAGTGCCCTTAATGTGGTTTGAAAATGCTTGTTAAAAGTGTTTTTTGGTTTGAAAATGCACGCTAAAAGTGTGTTTTGGTTTGAGAATGCTAAAGTTGCCCTGCCTAACTAAAGTTGCCTTGCCTAATTAAAGTTGTCTTGCCTAATTAAAGTTGCCTTGTCTTATTAAAGTTGCCTTGCCTTATTAAAGTTGCTTTGCTTAATTAAAGTTGCCTTGCTTAATTAAGGTTGCCTTGCCAAATGCAACAGGTTTGTTTTGAAAATGCGCCTTTTAACTGTGCCTTAGTTTTACTTAATCAATGTAGTAGTTTTTCTGGTTATAAAATAAATCTTAGTAAGAGTGAGCTATTTCCATTAAACAATCTAGTTTCAAATTATGGACAGTTTCCATTTAGATTGACTACCGAATGTTTTACTTATTTAGACATTAAGATTACCAAGAAACACAAGGATTTATTTAAAGCCAATTTTACACCTTTAATTGACCACATCAAACAACAGTTTACTAAATGGTCACCAATGTCCTTATCTCTAATAGGCCAAATCAATGCTATTAAAATGTTTATCTTACCTAAATTTGTATTTTTATTTCAGACAATACCAATTTTTATTTCTAAATCTTTCTTTGATATTATTGACTCCAAAATGTCCTTATATATATATATATATGGCAGAATAAAAAATCCAGACTAAGTAAAAAATAGTTACAGAAATCAAAAAAAGATGGTGGTTTGGCACTGCCGAAACTTGGATTTTACTATTGGGCAGTTAATGCTCGCTATTTAATGTTTTCAACAAAAGATTTAGCAGATACCCAATGTCCAGGATGGATAAATCTTGAATGTGATACTATGCAAGGGCTATCATTGGCTTCTATTCTAGGTGCCTGGTTACCTTTTACAATTATGAGATTGAATAAATATACGTCTAACCCAATATTAAGACATACATACATATATTAAGACATTATGGTTTCAATTTAATACATTTTTTTGGATTGAATGATTTGATTTTATCGAGTCCTATCATATCTAATTATTTCTTCCAACCTTCTAGCACTGATCAAGCCTTTCTGTTATGGAAGAGGAAGGGATTAGTAGCTTTTAGTAGTTTTAGGTATTGATTTACAACCTCACACTATTACTGCAATTTTTGGGCTACCAATGTTAGGTTCTATCCATCTGTCCCGTTCCGCCCATCAGCTGATTGCTTTTACCACATTAATTGCCAGAAGATCTATTTTTTATTTAAATGGAAAGATTCCAATCCTCCGACCACACTCAATTGGTACTCGTGTTTAAATTTAGAAAAAATTAGGAGTGACATTGTTGAACCCTTGGTTAAATTTGATAGGACTTGGGGAAGATTTATTCAACATTTTCATACGACATAAACTGCCCCCTCTCCAACTGTTATAATTTTTTTTTTACTGGTATACGGCGGAACGGACTTGACGACGAACAAGGACTTAAATTGTTGAAACTCGTTGCAGCCTAGTTCAATTTTCTTTTTTTTTCTTTCTCTTTTTTTGTTTTTTTCTCTTTGTTTTTATACAAGTTCTCTTTTAAACACTTAATTATATTTACATAGAGACCGGGAGGTCTATATTCAATGTGTATTTTGACACTGGACTCATATTTAGGTTAATTTTTAAAAAAAAGTGGGATAACGCAGAAATCAATGATCGGCATAGACTCAATGGGACAATAATTATGTTTCCATGTTGTATGTTTCAATTTAATTCAACATGATATTGAAACAATTGGAAATGTGGGCAGAAAAATGGCAGATGGAGTTTCATCTGGTCCAGTTGGAGGTGATGCATTGTGTGTTCAAATGTAAGGGGAAAGTATACGGTCAATGGCAGGGCCCATAGGACATTAATGTACAGAGGGATCTTGGGGTACAAGTCCATAGCTCCCTGAAAGTGGCAACACAAGTAGATAGAGTGGTAAAGAGGCGCACAATATACTTCTCTTTATTAGTCCAGGCATTGGATATAAAGGTTGGGAAGTCACATTACAGCAGTACAAAATTTTGGTTAGCTCATTTGGAATATTGTATGCAGTTCTGGTTGCCCCATTACAGGAACGATGTGGAGGCTTGATGAGGGTGCAAAAGAGGTTAATCAGAGAGTATTAACTTTTGGGAGAAATTGGACAAACTTGGATTGTTTCTCACGAACTTCGGAGGCTGTGTGTCAACCTGCCTGAAGTAGATGCAATCATGTGAGGCATACAATAGTAGGAGGATGTGGTTGTGAATACAACTAATCTTCCTTTGATAGACACAAAATGCTGGAGTACCTCAGCGGGCCAGGCAGCATCTCCTGAGAGAAGTCATGTGATCAATTATATCAGTCTTTTCCCAGGGTGAAAATGTCAAATATTAATGGGCATACATTTAAGGTGAGAAGGGGAATGTTTTAAGGAAACCTGCAAGGTACCTGTTTTGCAGAGAGAGTGTCTGGAACTGCACTGCATGGGGAAGCGGTAGAAAAGGAGACATTTAGGAGGTACTAGACAACCCGTGGACCCATTTAGTCCCCGTTGTGTTGCCACTGGGTCCCCTTTGTGAAGGCACTCAAGTACCCACTGAAGTATTAAAATCAAAATGGCGATCTGAAAATGGCACCAGGCCCGGCAACCCTCCCCCAACTGCGCAGGTGTGGCTGATGGGGCCAGCAAGTGGGAGCTACACTGCGCAGGCAGTATAAAGTAAATTAAAGTTAATGAAGGGAATAACTTTGTTAAATCAAATGATTTATTGCATAACACTGGCGAATGGTGAGTAAGGTGCCCCTAAAATCGTTGAGCTATATTGCTCCGTTTTGGCTGTATTTCAGGTACATACATACTTGCAAGATTAAACTTTTTAGTCATATATATACTAGACCAAGTGGGAGCCGTTGGGTCCCTGTCACACCGGGAGTCCTGATCCCCCAACTCAATATTTGACCACTTACCCATAGCCCCCACGGGAAGCCTGGTCCCCCAACGCAACCCATTCCCCAACACAATATTCCACCACTTACCCATTCCCCCATATTCCAGAACTCACCCATAGCCCCCAACTGTGCAGGGGCATATTTCCCAGCACTGCCTCCCCCTCTTGCTTTGAGGACTTAAAAAAAGAATGCTATAGCACTTCCCCTGACTCCCCCAGCAATCCCTCCCCATCCTGTTCTGTGTTTAAAGGTTAACAACTTGCTGGTAGGACTGAGTTTTCCTGGATTGCAACTTTGTTGCAAGAAGATTTGGATTCCTAAAGCTGCTAATCTTTTCTACACTTGAATTTGTAAAGCTAAAAATGTTAATAGCGTCAATATAACATCAATCTGAACGAAACTTGACACAAACCACCACAGTACAATTTTGAGTAAGGTTGTGCAAAAAGTTCCGGGATCACTCGAACAGACACGCACTCACACACACGCACGCACACTCACAGACGCACGCACTCTCACAAACATACACGCACGCTCACACACACACACAATAGAAACAAACAAGATGAGAGTTTTATTAATAGATAGATGGATAGATACTAGACCAAGTGGGACCCGTTCGGGCCCCGTTCCCTCAACGCAATATTCCACCACTCACCTCTTCCCCCTACGCAACCTGTTTCCCACCACTCACCCATTCTCCCAACACAACCCGTTCCCCCAATGCAATATTCCACCAATCACCCATAGCTCCCAAACTGCGCAGGCACGGCTCATTTCGCCTCATCCCCCAACACTCCTCTCCCTCCTCTTCACCCTCCCTCTTCTCTGCCCTCTCCTCCTCCCCTGCTTCACTCCCTCCGTTGCCTCTCCCCCCCTCCTTTCCCCTACCCTCAGTCACTCCCTCCATAACCCTCTCCCCTCCCTACCCCTTCCTCTACATCTAACTCCCTGCTCCCCCACTCCTCACCTCTCCCCTACCTCACTCCCCCACTGAACACAATGTTTAAATAACATTTCTCCTCCTCCCCTTCCTCACTCCGTCCCTCACCTCTTCCTCCCTCTCCTGTCCCCTAACCTCAGACGGCGCTCCGCGGTGCCAATCGTTGGGGGGGGGGGGGGGGGGTGGGGGGGGGGGGGGGCGGTGGTGATAGCGGCACTCACCTCCCAACCCCCCACAAGGAAAATTCTGGAATTTTTTTTTTGTAAATAATACCTCTCCCCAATTCCACCCCCCATCCCACAATGAAAACCGCGATGTTCACAGCAGCGTATGTAAATGAGATCCCATTGTGATTGGAGGACTGTGAGATCCCATTGTGACGACATAGCTGCAAACTACCAGAATTTCTGATCAACTGCCACAGCATCTGTCAAGCTATTCTTCTCAAAGTCGGGTTTTTTAAACTTGTAAATATCAATAACGTGAAATATAACATCAATCTGAATGAAACGTTATACGAACGACCACGGGACAAAGGTGAGTAAGGTGGTGCAAAAATGTTAGTGCTACCGTGTACCATTTTGGCGTAGGTCCCTGATCACATACGCACAGATAGATAGATAGATACAAGACAAGATCTTTAATAATATATAGATAGATAGATAGATAGATTTGGACAGAACAGTCCAGGAATGAAGGGATATAGAACACATGCAGGCACATGTACAGTTTAAATTGGCTTCATGTTTGGCATAGACATGGTTGGCTAAAGGGGGCTGTTCCTGTGTTGTATTGTTTTGACAATTGGCAGGGGAAACTAACAGGCAGTTAATTATTTGAGAAACTATCTTGCAATGTGATTTAATCTTGTTTCTCCTGTGATCTAGGTGATAATAAACACGCTGTGGTTTAATTACAATGTGAAGCAAGCTGTGACTGAACCAAGATTTCACAATCAACTTTTCCCCAACATGACAATGGTTGAGGAGGCAATGGAGCAGGTTGGTGAAAGTGCTGTGGACATGTTATGGAGCGAGTCAGAACAGGACCTAGAGTGAGATTTTTTGATTGGAGAAAGGCTAACTTTGAGGGAATGCGTGAGGATTTTAAAGGAGTGAATTGGGACACTTTGTTTCATGGGAAGGATGTAGAAGAGAAATGGAGGACATTTAAGGGGGAAAATTGTAAGAGTACAGAATCTTTATGTCCCCGTTAGGTTGAAAGGAAATAGTAAAAATTGGAAAGAGCCATGGTTTTCAAGGGAAATTAGACACTTGTTTCGAAAAAAGAGAGATATCTACAATAATTATAGGAGGCATGGAGTAAATGAGGTGCTAGAGGAGTATAAAGAATGTAAAAAGAATCTTAAGAAAGAAATTAGGAAGGCTAAAAGAAGATATGAGGTTGCTTTGGCAAGAAAGGTGAAAGTAAATCCAAAGGGTTTCTACAGCTATATTAATAGCAAAAGGATAACGAGGGATAAAATTGGACCATTAGAGAACCAGAATAGACAGCTATCTGCAGAGCCAAAAGAGATGGGGGAGATATTGAACAATTTCTTTTCTTCGGTATTCACCAAGGAGAAGGATATTGAACTCTGTGAGGTAAGGGAAAAAAGTAGAGTAGCTATGGAAACTATGAGATTCAAAGAGGAGGAAGTACTGACACTTTTGAAAAATATAAAGGTGGATAAGTCTCCAGGTCCTGACAGGATATTCCCTAGGACATTGAGGGAAGTTAGTGTAGAAATAGCAGGAGCTATGACAGAAATATTTCAAATGTCATTAGAAACGGGAATAGTGCCGGAGGATTGGCGTACTGCGCATGTTGTTCCATTGTTTAAAAAGGGTTCAAAGAATAAACCTAGCAATTATAGACCTATTAGTTTGACGTCAGTGGTGGGCAAATTAATGGAAAGGATACTTAGAGATAATATATATAAGCATCTGGATAAACAGGGTCTGATCAGGAACAGTCAACATGGATTTGTGCCTGGAAGGTCATGTTTGACAAACCTTTTTGAATTTTTTTGAAGCGGTAACTAGGAAAATTGATGAGGGTAAAGCAGTGGATGTTGTCTATATGGATTTCAGTAAGGCCTTTGACAAGGTTCCCTATGGAAGGTTGGTTTCAGAAGGTTCAATCTTTGGGTGTTAATGGCGGAGTAGCAAGATGGATTCAACAGTGGCTGAATGGGAGATGTCAGAGAGTAATGGTGGATGGCTGTTTGTCAGGTTGGAAGCCGGTGACCAGTGGGGTGCCTCAGGGATCTGTGTTGGGTCCACTGTTGTTTATCATGTACATCAATGATCTGGATGATTGGGGTGGAAAAATTGGATAAGTAAGTATGCAGATGATACTAAGATAGGTGGTGTTATAGATAATGAAGTAGATTTTCAAAGTCTACAGAGAGATTTGGGCCATATGGAAAAGTGGGCTGAAAGATGGCGGATGGGAGTTTAATGCTGATAAGTGTGAAGTGCTACATCTTGGCAGAACAAATCAAAATAGGACGTACATGGTAAATGGTAGGGAATTGAGGAATGTTGTGGAACAGAGAGATCTAGGAATAACTGTGCATAGTTCCCTGAAGGTGGAATCGCATGTAGATGGGGGTGTAAAGAAAGCCTTTGGTGTGCTGGCCTTTATAAATCAGAGCATTGAATATAGGAGCAGGGAAGTAATGTTTAAAATTGTACAAGGCATTGGTGAGACCAATTCTGGAGTATGGTGTACAATTTTGGTCGCCTAATTATAGGAAGGATGTCAACAAAATAGAGAGAGTACAGAGGAGATTTACGAGAATGTTGCCTGGGATCCAGCAACTATGTTACAGAGAAAAGTTGAACAAGTTAGGTCTTTATTCTTTGGAGCGCAGAAGGTTAAGGGGGACTTGATTGAGGTTTTTAAAATGATGAAAGGGATAGACAGAGTTGACGTGGATAAGCTTTTCCCATTAAGGGTAGGGAAGATTCAAACAAGAGGGCATGACATACGAGTTAAGGGACGGATGTTTAGGGGTAACGTGAGGAAGAAATTTCTTTACTCAGAGGGTGGTGGCTGTGTGGAATCAGCTTCCAGCAGAAGTGGTGGAGGCAGGATCGATTTTAACATTTAAAAGTAAAGTGGATAGGTATATGGACGTGAAGGGAATGGAGGGGTATGGTCTGAGTGCAGGTAGATGGGACTAGGGGAAAACAAATGGTCGGCACGGACTGGAAGGGCCGAGAGTGCCTGTTTCCGTGCTGTAATTGTTATATGGTGTTATATGGTGTTATAGATCAGCCATGTTTGAAAAGTCATGTCTGGTCTGCGTTTGGTCTCAGCTACGTAGAGGAGGCCAGATCAAGAGCACTGAATGCATTGACAAGGGTGGAGGAAGTGCAGGTCTTTGTCTCACCTGTTTAGGTTCATTTCTCCAGACTGTGGAAGTACGAAGTCAGCCTGTTGTTGTACTCTGAAGCTTCTCTGTGAAAACTGGTCCCAGCCCGAGCAGACACCAGTGGGGAACGCTGGGCTAAAAGTGTCAATGCCCGTCGCTCCGTAAAACATGGTCGAAGATCCTTGGGCGGCACGGTGGCGCAGCGGTAGAGTTGTTGCCTTACAGCACCCAAGACCCAGTGCGATCCTGATTACAGATGCTTGTCAGTATGGAGTTTGTACATTCTCCCCGTGATCTGCGTGGGATTTCTCCTTTCCTTCCACACTCCAGACATACCAGGTTTGTAGGTTAATTGGCTTGGTATAAATGTAAATTGTCCCTTAGTGTGTGTGTAGGATAGTGCTAATGTGCGGGGATCGCAGGTGGGTGCTGGCCATTTGGGCCAAAGGGCCTGTTTCCGCGCTGTATCTCTAAGCTAAAACTAAGCACTTGCTCTGCACGAGACCTCCGCAAACAGTGCAGGGATGGACCACACCACTGATGTTCAAAGATGGCAATGCTATCTTTGGGCAATCTCTACTCCATGGACAATCCACATTGCTCTGGCCCACCTCTCCCTGTCTCAGCAGTCTCGACACTCTCCAGTCCCACAACAACCATCATGGGGCCAGTTTAACAGAGTAAGGCTCCGCATGGCATAATTCGGAGGAAATGGTGCAGTTTGCTTATCTCATGCCACATGAACCAGCAGAGGAAGTTGATGGGTGTGTCACTGTCGTTACTATCAGACATAGGAGGCAGTAATTGAGGATCATGTTAACTGCCAACTCCAATCTTGGTTACATGTCTGTAATCTCTACAATCTCTGTAGACACACACACTGTCCCTCTGTTATGGAAAACTTTGCATATAAAACCTTTGCCCAAGAATACATGTCCCAAAGAATATAAGGATTTCAGACCCATAGCCCTTACATCGGTGATTATGAAATCTCTCAAAATAATTTTGCTCCGACATTTCATCAGTACCATAAAAAATAAACTAGACCCATATCAATCCGCATATAAGCAGGGCTGTTGCACGGAAGATGCTGTTGCCTCCTTAGTTCGCATTATCTCTAAACACTTGGACAACCCCAACACCTATGCAAGCCCTCTTTTTAGATTTTCGGTCAGCTTTCAACACAATTCAACCAGACATTTTGGTGTCAAAAATGGTCCAGCAGGAACTGAATCCCTATGTGATTCATTAGTATGCTTCCTTTCTCACTAACAGAGTACAGAGAGTAAAGGTGAATAAAGCCCTTTACAACCAACGTCGGGGCACCCCAGGGTTGCGTGAGTTCAGCTATGCTGTTTACCTTTTACACTGATGATTGTCGTACAGATGCACCGAATCAATATTTTCCAAAGTACTCAGATGATACAGTCATATTATCTCTTTTAAGTAACTCGGACAACCCCGGGCTGCACCAACTCGGCGTGAACAAATTGGTTGAGTGGACTGAAAATAATGCCCTTGAGATTAACATAAAGAAAACAGAAGAGATTGTATTTGGCTCACCTTCTGACTCTCATAAAGTTTCACTTGTTACCAATAACGAAAAAAATCAAGCAGGTGTATTCATTTAAAAATGATAGACTATCAGTTATCATGGAATAACCACATTGATAAGATTTGCAATAAGACAAAACAAAGAATCTGGTTTCTCCGCCGACTAAGATCATTCTGAGTAAACAAATCCTTTTATTATTTTTTACTGCTGCGATAATGAGTGTTTTGCAGTATTGTGACACTACTTGGTACAATAGTCTGCCTGCCACTTCTAAATCAAAACTGCTCCAACAAATAAAAATTTGCTCAAAGATTGTAGGTCAACCACTACAAAAATTGTATCTATCATCCTACCTGAAAAACATACTAAGGATGGCCACTAACATTTCCTCTGACACCAACCACGTTCTGAATAGTGAGTACAATTTGTTACCATCAAACCGGAGATATAGGGTTCCAAAATTTAATAAGGTTAGAATGAGGGGCTCTTTTGTGCACCAGTCAATCCTTGAACTAAACATGGCGCGATCAAACGTACGCAGACGGGCCGGGCCGGGCCATGAATGTGGTCTTCTGTTATTGTAATGTCTTGTCGAATGTGGGTGTTTTGGGATCCTGTCTTGATATCTTGATGCGTGTCTTCTTTCGCCCCTCTTGTCTTTTTTTGTGATGCTATAAATGGAGCTTTCTGTGATGCCAAAACAAATTTCAGACTCGCTCTGACAATAAAAGTATTATTGTATCGTACATTTGAAAAAAATTTATAAATGGGAAATATAGATTCTCAGAAAACAACTTTCATCAACATGCAATCAGAGACCATTTGCAGAAGTCGTCCCATTGAATTAATTCTCAAAGAGAAAAGAGAAGGAGAAATAATTGGAAACAAATAGAAGAATAACCTGGCTGGATACCGTTTTGGAGTCCTGTAACAATTCATCGTAGACTTTCTGCATGTGAACTCTGGAATCAACGTGAAATTACTGGATGCCTTAGTGCTCACCTTTCTGAGACAGGTCATCTGTCTTGTTAAACAAACATATCTCTCGATGCAGGTCCTGGGGCCACTTCTCTGGAATCAATTACGTCTACTTTTCCTGTGGAAGAAGAATTAAAACATGGTTCCAACTATTTCCATCACCTATCATATCACAGCCAGAACAGGAATCTGGGCAGATAGAGCTTCAACTACCTGTAAGCACACTGGAGGTAGCCTTCACCCGAACCACCCTCAGAAACTGGGCTGCGATCACCCAAGTGACATCATCCACCTTTAATTACACAGTAACAGCATGGGCCGTCAATGGAATCTGTCTCCTGCCCACTCCTTGTCAGAGACAGAGCAGGACTCTGGGAACATAGGCTGAGGAAGAACAGGGCTTTCGGCCCATTATGCCTGTACTAACCGTCAAGCCAAATGTAACTAATCACACCTTTCTGCACATAATCTGCAGTCATCTGTTCCCTACCTATTTATTTGCCTGCCTAGAAGCTTCTTACAAATTGCTATCCTATCTGCTTCTAGCAGCTCCCTTGGCAGCACGTTCCAGGCACTTATCATCCTCTGTGTTGAAAACGTACCTCTCAAATCTCTTAAAAACTTCACCCTCTCAACATAAAGCAATGCCCTCTAGTGACTGTCCACCCTGGAATGGAACTTGCTTGCCGGGATGGAGATGGCAATATTGTCAGGTTGGTTTTTGTGGAGCCCTCATTTGGGCGTATGCGTCAGAACATCAGAACATGAGAATGCAAGCAGAGTGAGCCATTCGGCCCCTCACTGCTTATAAGATCATAAGCAGGGCTGCTAACTCACGCATTCACCGTGAGAGTCACGCATTTTACAAAATACTCACGCTGATAACAAATTTCTCACGCTCAAAATTTGCAGGTGCTAGAAGTTCAAAATAAAGCAAAAATTGTTTTTAGAGGTAAGTAAAAACCACGAGGGGAATATATAAGGTGAACGCATAGTCGTTTTCCCAGGATATGTGATTCAAGAATTAGAGGGCATTGGTTTACCGGATGATTTGGGGGGGAAAAAAAGTAGTTTAGTTTCTCCCGTGCAGATGGGTGTTATACGTGAGACACGGCGGTGGTCCCAGCACCGACCCCATCCCCCCTTCCCCCTCCCCCCCCACCCCCGAAGGCACCGCTCACACCTCCGGTTGCTCTGTGCCCGTCGGCCGCTCTGTCCACACCGCGTGGAGTTTTAACCCTGGCCCGGAGCCAGGAGAGGACCGGGGGTGAGTGTCGCTCCAGAGCCGCGGGGATGAATCTCGGGCTAGAGTTCCGCTGCAATGCCCGACCCCCGGGTCACTGTCCCTCACCTCCCCAGACATCGTCAAGCCTCCACTCACTTCGGATGTTGTCACCGCTTCACTGACACTGACACACAGTGAATCCAGGGGAGATTTTCGAAGATGTTGGCTGGGCTGGAAATTTTTTTTTCACTTGAAGAAAGATTTGATAACTGGGATTGTATTCTCTGCAGCAACGGAGGTGAAGAAAAATACTTATTGAGGTGAATAATATTATGAGAATAGGACCTGTTTCGCTTAACAAAGAGTGTAGGAAGGAACTGCAGACGCTGGTTTGAACTGAAGATAGACTCTGAAAGCTAGAAAAACTCAGCAGGACAGGCAGCATCTCTGGAGAGAAAAAACGGGTGACGTTTCGGGGCGAGACCAGACTGAAGAGGTTGAAAACCAGCCATGAAACACAATGACTGGAGATGTGTGTTATCCAACTAAGGGCAGAAATCAGAATCATGTGTTCATCTTTATTGACGTGACACCATAATAAATATATTACAGAATAGAGAATGTAATGGGGTGTCACGGTGACGCAGCGGAGGAGTTGCTGCCTCACGACCACATGGGTTTCTCTGGATATTCTGGTTTCTCCCACATCTGAAAGAAGTGCAGGTTTGCAGGTTAATTGGCTTCTGTAAATTCTCCCTGGCATGTAGGATGGAACTGGTGTATGGTAGATTGCTGGTTGTTGTGGACTTGGTGGCTGAAGGGGCTGGTTTCCATAGTTTGGGATCGAACCCAGGTCTCCGGCGCTGCAATTTTTTTTTTTGATTTTTTGTGCTGTAAAGGCACCAACTCTACCGCTGCGCCACCGTGCCTCCCCCTTTTTATCATTACTATCTGCTTCTCTTTTCGTACTTTGGCTCAGTTTCTCTGAAAAAGGACTTGATTTTCTCTCTTTTCCAATTCCGACAGTGGGTCCCGGATGTGAAATATTAACTGCTCCGTGTTTTTTTACAGATTAAATGTTATGAGATCTAAATCAGTGCTCAGGGAAAGGCTGTTTGTGCTGTTCACTTGAGTCTGGCAGCAAGCAGGAGGGGCTTTTTGGCAATCCCGCGGTCAGGTGGTGAACGATGTAAAGAGGCACTAGGGGGCACTGCAGTCCCCAGCAACGCCATCAGAAACCAAGCGCTTCAGAACCCCGGCTCGCAGAAGAGCTGGCCGTGACTCACCTGCCGATCTCCGAGCACTCGGTCGCGTCGGCAGCTACGGCCGCTTTCGCGTAGGAATGGACCAGCGATTCGTCAGGCCTCAGGCCAAAGTAAAAGCCCAACGATATGGCCAGAATCAGCAGCAGCAGCACGGCCAACACCATCCCTTTCCTCCCATGTTTCATGCTGCAGGAAGCAAGAAGGCAGTTCAGCTCCGGCAATGGTCTCAGGGCAAGAGTCCCGAACATTGCTGTTTGATGACACAAAGATAGGCATGGAAGAAGTTTTCCAGATGACAACGGAAGGCTACGAAGGGAAATACGTGTAGGAAGGAAACTGCAGAGGCTGGTTTACAACCGAAGATCGACACAAAAACGCTGCTGTAACTCAGCAGCGGGTCAGCAGCATCTCTGGAGAAAAAAATTGGTAATGTTTCAGATCGAGACTCTTCTTCAGACTGAGAGTCAGGGGAAAGGGTAACGAGAGATATAGAAGGGATATGGAACAAATGATTGAAAGATATGCAAAAAGCAATGAAGATCAAGGAAAGGTGGAGCCCGCTGTGGGCTAGGTGAAAACGAGTTATACAGGCAGTGAAACTCAACAGGATGACTGTAGAACTAGCATTGCAACTAGGGCGTGTGGGGGGGGAGGGAAAGGAGAGAGAGGGGTTGCAAGGGTTATTCAATATTCAATATTCATACCATTGGGTTGTAAGCTGCCCAAGTGAAATATGATAGTTAGGTTAACATACAAGTTCTGGAAAAAGTATTGACGATGGCTGGTCATATAGTTGGTCAAATAAAGGTTCTTCCAAATGTGTAATATTTTTCTTTCTCTCGAGAGCCACACGTTGTCCTGGACCCACAGGTGCCCAGGTGTGGAGCAGGTTAGCCAAACCTCGCGGCTCAGCCGTGACCAGGCGTGACGGGTCAGTGTAGGGTGGCGGCTCCATGCTCTCCCCGTCACACCTTCTACAAATGAGGAGGTGCCCACAGGCACACTGCCTCGCTTTAAACTGCACCACCCCAGCGCTCTGTGCCCTCGAGCTCTCCTGACCCACAGTGGTGCTCGTTACTCTGCCAACAACACAACAGCTGGCATCCCGTGGAGGGTGAGGAGAGGCGGGTACGTGACCACTTGTAACATACAGAATGGTGAAAGGCTTGGATATAGAAGATGTGGAGAGGATGTTTCCACTAGTGGGAGAGTCTAGGGCTAGAGCTCATAGCCTCAGAATTAAAAGGACATTCTTTTAGCACGGAGATGAGGAGACAATCTCTTTAGTCAGAGGGTGTTGACTGTGGAATTCTTTGCCACAGGGCCTGTGGAGGCCGTAAGTGGATATTTCTAAGGCAGAGATAGATAGGCTCTTGATTAATACAGGTGTCAGAGGTAATGGGAAGAAGGCAGGAGAATGGGGTTTGGAGGGACAGATAGATCGGTCATGATTGAATAGCGGAGTAGACTAGATGGGTTGAATGGCCTAATTCTACTCCTATCGCTTATGGCCTTATGACTTACCAGCCGGTGGACCTCTGGCCTGGGCAGTAATGATGCTCTCCCCCAGAGGGGCCAGGACAGCCCCACCCAATGACCAGGCCGCGGCCCCTGGCGGTCCCCATCGCCGAGCGGTGCCTGCGGGCTGCAGCCTCCACCCACACGCTCACCGTGGCTGCTACCGACTCTCAGCTCTCCCGCGGCTGGGCAGCAGTAACGTGGGCAGCAGGCTCCAGGGCACTCGCTCGACCAGTAACACTTTCCACAGCATGTCAAATCAATTAATATGTACGTCACCTCCGCCTGGTCTCAGGCAAGGTGGAATAAGCTGATGCAACCTTGGAGCTCTGTGCAGTGAGGCGCCCACGCCACACACGCTGCCAAGGGATCTGGCATATTTGCTCAACACCCCATGACCATGAATGTCCTCTCTTCACTGTGGCGACATCCAGATTCAGGTTGTTAGCAGATTCCCAGCTGTTATCAGGCAACAGTTTATCCTCACACACAACTAAAGAGCAGTCCTGAACTACTATCTACCTCCTTGGTGACCCTCGGACTATCTTTGATCTGACTTTATTGGTTTTACCTTGCACTAATCTTATTCCCTTATCAGGTAATTCTCTTATCAGGTAATACACTATAAATGGCACGATTGTAATCATGTATTGTCTTTCCGTTGACTGGTTAGAACACAACAAAAGCCGTCACTGTTAAGCCACACACGACAATAAACTAAACAGAACTTCTTCACTGCTGTTACCAAACTATTGACCAGTTCTCCCATAAACCTAGGGAGCTAGCTCTCACCTACTTCATGGCAGACTTTGCACTTTCCTTTATCCACACTTTCTCTGTAATTGTAATGCTATAATGCCTTAACACAATATTCTGCACTGTGGCATTTTTCTCTTTGCGCTGTGTTGGACTTTTGTGTGGTTTGATTGTACTCGTGTCAACCTCCTTGCTCCTTCTAAAAACATCAACACCTGGAAACGACGAGGCCCGGCAGTAGAGGCGACTGCTGCCCGTGGGCAAACTAGCCACCGTCTTTTTCTCAGAGACCAGCTTTCAGGAATGCAATATCTCATTGACTCCGGTGCCGAGTAATCGGTCGTTCCTCCCAGTTTCCCAAGAGCGTTTTCACCCTAACCCCGGATGTGTTCTCACCGCTGCGAACAATTCTAGCATACAGACATTTGGTCAGGAATCGGTCAGGCCCGACTTCGGTCTGCAGAAAACGTTTTGCTGGATTTTCACTCTCACCGACGTTTCAAAAGCCATTATCGGAGCAGATTTTCTTTCACACTTCTCTTTGCTGATGGATTTTGAAAATCGCTGCTTGTGATTACTGCGCCCGTGCACAGGTGAACTGCATCTGCCGTCCGGCAATGACTATCTCTCACTTTACCAGCCCAGCACCTCCAACCCAGCACCAGCCCATATCAGGAGCTACTTAAACAAATTCCATGACGTATAACTCGGTCTTACCAGCACAATGATATCAAAACGACACGCATCATATTCAGACGCGCGGCCCTCCAGTTTCAACAAGAGCGCGCAGGTCACCCATAGATCGCCTCAAAGTTGCAAAGGCCAATTGGTGTGTCTTACCTTTGAGTTGTTATTGAGCTCTTGTGGCTGGAACTCATGAAGCTGCTGGCAAGTCACCAGCGGTGTCAAGCCTTATGCAAAACCAACATGGGAGTGAAAGAGCCACATCACCACCTCACCTGCAACCAGTGGCAACCATGTCAGCTGGTGAGGTGGGCACCACCTGTACAGATCCCCACAGACTCACAATGAACAAACGTTGGCTGAGCAAAGCAGAGGTGGTTACAGTTGTACCCTAACCCGCCGCACTCACAATCTGGGCCACAGCAAATGAAGTCAAGCACCCCATATGCCCCAACCTATGTAGCTACCTCAGTGATCCTTGGACCTGTACTCCAGGATCCCTAGACCTGTACCCCATTAATCCATTGCTGCCACTCTCCCCCCCCCCCCCCCCCCCCCCCATTCTCATTTGCTGCAGCTTTTACAAGCCCATCAACACATAAATAAATGAACAATCATTGTTAATACCATCAGTAATACTCAGTAACCAGTCCTGATGGGTTCTCCATGCTGGCTGCCAGCTCTCCACCTGCCCAACACTTTTTTTTTTTTTTTTTTAATAATATTTTTATTATAGAAACAAAATAATAACAAAGTACATTATTTAGCCCAACACTTTTATAGAATCAAGGAGTCATACAGCACGTAAACAGGCCCATTGGCCCACTAGCCCAGGCTGACTACGGTGTCCATCCGAGCTTGCCCATGTTCCCTCTATAGTCGGCTTCCTTCTGAGGCTTTCCTGTGCAAATGTCTGTTGCAGCAACCAGACATTCTGAACTCCTGTGTTGGACTTAACACACAACCGTGACGGGTTAGTTTTCCTGATGCCAACCTGTACCATGGAACCATTATTTGTTCCAAGTGACTCATTGAACGGAGTTACCAATATCTAACAGCTCTAGGTGGAACCATGTTGCTTTTGCTGTCATCTACCTGCTGTGTTTGGCTGGTCAAGGACATCAGCAAGTTGGGAGCATCGATGGGCACCTCCTAGCAATGGAACTCCAATCTCTTTTCTTGGACCTTCTCATCCTTTTTATAGAGCTGTGACCACAATACTACAGTTGGTTTTACCTCCCTGCTTTTGTACAGCAGCTGAGGAAATATTATATAATAGAACTGCTCGGATAGTGACTTTTATATAAGCTAGATAATTTGCAAGAGAAAAGCTTAAGGTTTTCAGAAACATATGTCTCCTAAAGAAATAAAGTACAAAGAAACACACACACAGGGAACGGATGAATCAAAACATAGAAACGCTAATCTGAATTTGCATATCTTAGTTTATTGCTTTGAGGCAATTATAATGCTGGAGGAAATTGTATTTGATATGATTTTGTGTTGAAGAATGGATAGCTGAATAGGGCCTCTTCTTAGGCCAGAGGTCATCTGCTCTTTCTCTATGGCACATTCTTGAGCTGTGAAGTTTATGCTGAGTTTGAGACAGAATTCAAGGCTCAGAGATAATAGACTCTGTGGTTAGCTTTGGCTATGTTAGATTGTAATGAGGTTGAGATTAGGGATGGATGCTTGGAGAGGAAAATAATCAGATTGATGGATTTGTGACCTTCTTTCTGTTTATAGAAAGTCGAAGAAGCAGATGTAATTCTGAGGTAATGGTCTGGTTGTGAATCTACCTTTGTTCTGTAATATTTGTAAAAGGCCTTGCAGATGAGATTGGAAATCCAGCTCCCAGATAGCAGGAAAAGGGGCTGCAAATTAGAATGAAGCTGTATCCTGACACAAAACACATTTAGTCAATTGTTGACAGATCTACGACCCATGTATATTTGGAGTTCGGAGGTGTGTGGGTTTGAATTTAACTTAGAAACTGTATAATTTGGCGAACTCATATAATTAATGTTTTAATACATAGGTAATAGTATTTTAAACTGTGTAAAATTGTAGTGAAACCATTTATGAAATGTATTGTGTCTAAGTAGGGTTGTAAACATTAGACCTTGTTTAGATTTATAGAAATATCTTTCTTCTTGGTATGGAAAGTGTGTATGACTTGTGTGATCATTGTATTACATATGTATCTTATATTTTGAGAAGTGGTCTTTGGTCATTGAGCCTACTGGGGTTTTGCTGTATTGAAATAAAATCATTCTAAAAAGTTAAACCACAAGTAAACAAAGGTTTTTAAATGAGGCCAGAGAAGGGGAGGATCAGGTGACTGCTGTTGCAAATCATCAGAAGGACTCAGGTCCTGTTTGTCATACCCTCTGTATCTGAAATGTCTAATACCTATATAAAGCCATGAGTTTTGTATCAAAGCTACTTTCAGCTCTGTGTTGGAAGGTTCAGAGACTAGTCTCAGCTGAATAAAGAATCAATTTCAACAGCTACAAGCATTTGAGTCAAGTTGACTTTAGATTGACAAAATAACTCAGTTTAACATTTGGTGTCAGGAGTGGGATTCTTCGATTCTCAGCCAACCAGATAACGAAGTTAAAAGTCAAACTACCACTGTGCATCACAAAATCACAAATCAGCATACTAAATATATTAAATCTAATAGAGCAATTTTGATCATTTTCAGGATATAGAATAAACTGGAATAAAAGTGAAATTATGATGATAAAACCTTAAGACTCAACACATCTGCTAAAATTCCCTTTTAAAATTGCTACAGAAAAATTTAAATACCTGGGAATCGAAATTACCAGCAAACCCAAAGAATTTGGTTGATTAACACTCCCTAATTTTTATTATTATTATTGAGCAGCAAACGTCAAAAATGTGATTCACCTGTTGGACAATTCTGCCCAGCGGGTGGACTGGATAGTAATGGAGAGAGAGGATTGCGCCCCTTTTAATATAGGAGCAATCCTTCTCTCACCAACAAAATTGAATAATACAATATATAGTAAAAATCCAATTGTTCATAATACTATCAGAATTTGGAAACAAATAAAATTAGCCCTTAAATTACGAAATTTATCATTTCTCACCCCTCACCCATCCGTCATTTAAACCTCTAGTATTGACAAATCATTTACATATTGGCAAAGAATAGGAATTAAAATGTTCGGAGACATGTATGAAAATGGAAATTTCTTATCATTCCAACAACTACAACTTAAATACAACCCGAGAAGTAATCATTATTTTAAATATTTTCAAATTCATGATTACTTGAAAAAATATACACAAGAATATCAAAATTTGTCTCCAGACTTACTAGACGAAGCAATGAATATAAAGGCAGATTCAACTAATTTAATATCATATTTGTATAATATTATCCTAAATATAGAAATACCATCATCTGATAGAATTAGAAGAGATTGGGAATGAGAACTAGCTATAAAAATCTCGAAAGAGAGTTGGGATAAACACTTGCTATATGTGCACAAATGCTCGATCAATGTAAGACATATTTTAATCCATTTTAAAACTTTACATAGACTATATTATTCAAAAACTAAAATAAGTAATTTTTTTCCAAATGTCTCCCCAATTTGTAATAAATGTTTATCCCAAGAAGCAATCATAGAGCATTCCTTTGTTTTTTGCATAAAAATTCAAATTTTCTGCAGAATTGATTATTTTTGGAACAATGGAAGCCAGCTGTGAGCTGACTTCGTTCCAAAAGAACTTCCTTAATTATGGCTTAATAATGGCAAAAAAACATACTTAAATTCTGGAAAACGCTCCCACACCAACGATAAAAATGTGGATCTCAAATATGTCTGAAATGTTACACCTAGAAGATATGACATTCCTCCTATTTCCAAAAGATTTGGTCTCCATTTATCGATTTTTTACAAGCATAGGGTGCAACACAACTCTGAAAATAAATGGTATCAGGATCTGGTGAGGGGTGTGTAAAGATACGAAGTAGGTACATCCCTTTTATCTTAGCTTACTTTACATTTTCATATTATCTGTCTTCTATTTTTTTTTCTTTCTTTTCCTTTGTTTTTCTATTTTAGTCCCACTTTTGTCCTACACTTCTATGGGTTCGTCTTGATCACTCTTTCACGCACTTACTATCCTATCTAACTCTCTCCATTCTTCCTCTTACTCTTCTTCTTAAAGTATAACATAAGAAATGGTACAGGAAATGTATTATGTTGTTTTTGGCTTATATCATTGTAATGTACATTGCTTCTAATAAAGAAAAGAAAAAAAAGAAAAAAAAGTCGAACTACCTACGGACAGGACCAGAGGAATTGGCCAAAGCAAGTGAGTAGTCACCACTCTGCTTTCCTCTCTTCCATTTTTCTGTTGGTAGTAGAGCTTTCGTTATAGCGTTGTGTGGGATCTCGATAGAATCAAGTCAATCTAACAAACCTTGTTGAGTGGTAAGATAGACTTTTAAACAGACTCGTCCATTGGGAATAGGGAGACTCGATCATTTGGAATGGCGAGACTCGGTCATTAGGAATGACCAATGGTAACTGACGATTGAACTGGATCCTGTTGATTAAACACCGGCAATACTAAAACATACTGGTCATTTGGAGTGATCAGTAATAATTAGATAATTGAAAAGTATCATGTCGGCTAAACACCGACAGTGCTAAATTAATCTTGATCATTTGGAATGGTGGGAAGTAGTTTAAAAACAATTGTATTCGGATCAAGTGATGTCACGGTTGCTAAATAAGAAATGGTAAAACGTTAACGTCATTATTATATTGTTGTAAAAATAAAGCATAAGAATATTAATACTGTGTATGGAATAAGTGGTTGTGAATATAGTAGTAATAAGTGATAAATATATTAACTGTGATAAGTATATAAGTAATGCGAGTAAGAAGAGTAAGAAATTGATTGAATTATGGCGAAAGTGGTGTGAGGAGGAACGAGATAAAAACCATTTTGGCCAGTTGGCAAGATAATATAGTTAAATTATATATAAATTTAATAAGTGGAGGTATTGAGACGAGAGTGTGCACACGAGAAGGATAAGCAACGGGGGGGGGGGGAGAGAGAGAGGGAGAGGGAGAGAGAGGGAGAGAGAGGGACAGAGAGGGAGAGAGAGGGAGAGAGAGGGAGGGGACAAGCGGGCAGGAGAATCTGAGGAAGATAAAAAAGGACTGTGCAGTTCAATGGTTGGCCTTCAGTTAGCAGAGGGAGACGAAGGGGAGGCATGGGAATATGATTGAAATTTGGCTCCTAGCGCACCTCCACTTCCCTATCAGCCCCTGGGTCAAGCTCCACCCACACCACAATCTGAGCCCTAGTCAGTGGTGACAGGAATTTACCCAAGTTTACCCAAGGCAGAGTCAGGAACCGACAGTGCATCTACCTCAGGCGTCTGACCCACGAGGAAGGAGAAGCCCCAGTTTACAGATCCAGTAGCATGGCATACTAGGTCCCAGTCTAGAGACCAGGCGCGAGAAGGACCAGAGGAAAGTTGGGACTATAGAAGGGAGCACTTGGCTGAGAAAGCCAAATCGCAGAAACAACAAGGGAAGGTGCTGAAATAGACGGAACAAGAAAGCATCCTCCAGGCGCCAATATCCTGTCAGAACGGTCCCTAACCCCAGAGCCCTAATACCTTGAAACAGCCATGAATAATGTGTGGCTGCCGTGGAAACCAAATGAGATGATGGCAATTTTGTTGGGAGTGCCTAATAACAACCAGAATCCACAAGCTTTCATTGAATTTATAAGAACAACGATTCCTGAGATTTATGGGCATTACTTCAGCAAGTATTAACAGCAATTGAGTATACCAGATTAACCTATGACAACCACGCAGCGCTAGAGGCGGTGCACCCAGTGGCAGGTAACAATGAGGATCGATTACAGCTCATGTTGGCAGCCGTGGGCCTCACTCTCCAGCAGCCAATCGATATATCAAAGGTTTTGGACATGAAACCAGAGCAAAGAGAGGCTGCAGAAGATTTTCTGGAAAGGTTTTAAAACCATCTACGGCAACCAGTCAGGTGACACTCAGTATCAGCAAGGAAATGACTCGCCACAGTTTTGTGCTATGCTTATGAACTTCTTGCCTTCTAGCATCGCAATGGCTATTAAAACCAATAATATGGACTGGACAGAGTCTTCATCGGCCTGTATGTCAAGAGCTGTGAGAGCCTTTTGGTAAGACTGTCCTATTGGAGACAGGGAAGCCCAGGTAAAGGTAAAAAACGAATATGTGATGAGAGAAACGAGAGAAGTTCCGCTAGTGGCTGTCCCTGACTGAATGGCCTAACAAATCCAGATGTTACCCTGTTTACGGATGGCAGCTCATCCATTAGTGAAAAGGGAGAGTGGTTGTCAGGCTATGTGATTGTTAATCAGGAGCGTCTTTTGAGGCTACCTTCTAGGCCCAGCTAGACGAACTATTTGCGCTGACTAGAGCCTGCACCCTGGCCGAAGGACTATCTGCAAATATTTACACGGGCTCCCAATATGCTTTTGGAGTGGTTCATGTTTACGGACAATTATGGAAGAATCGGGGGTTTCTAACCTCTTCAGATACAGCGATAGCTCACAAAAATTGGTTTATAATTTGCTACAGGCCATTCAGTTACCCAGTCAGCTTGCTGTTATCAGTTAGAGCCCACACTGCAGCCCAAAGCCCCATGGACGTAGGAAATCGCCTTGCCGACGAGGCAGCTGAGACAGCAACTAGGAATCACTAAATTGTTGTGCCCCACATGATGCGGCAGACTAAAAATTCTACTAGGAATAAGTCTCCCTCGGAAAAAGGAATCCCAACCATCCAGGAAGTGCTTCAAATACAGGAGGACGCTCCTGCACAGGTAAAACAGCTGTGGCAGGACCAGGGTTGTGTGTACGATCCTGTCACTAGCTTATGGGTTACGCCTGCCGGACAGGCTTGCATGTCTGACGAGCTTGCGTTGTGGGTTATTGAATGTGTACACTTTGCAACTCATTGTGGGGCCAAGGCCGTAAGTGATATGCTTTTAGAGACCTGGTGGCATCCAAAACTTCTGGACTTGTCCCAGCGTATCAGCCAGCGATGTCTGATTTGCCAGCAGCATAATCCAGGTAAGGGCTGGCCCTGTGAACCAGGTAAGACCCCTTTACCAGCAGGTCCCTTTGAGACCTTGCAAATGGACTACATTGCGTTGAAAAGATGCCATTGTTATAAGTATGTTCTTGTAATTGTCGATGTTTTCAGTAAATGGATTGAAGCATACCAGACCACTGACAATAAGGCCCCTACCGTTGTAAAAATATTGTTACACAAAATCATACCGCGATTCAGTGTTCCTGCGTGTTTAAGTTCAGATAATGGTCCTCATTTTATTGCTGCGGTAAACCAAAAAAAGTGCCAAAAATTACCGATACGTCAACAGCTCCATTGTGCGTATCAACCTCAGGCCGCCGGATTGGTGGATAGGGCAAATCAGACTTTGAAAACCAAATTAGCAAAATTAGTGTAATAGACTGGCTCAACATGGTTAAAACTGCTTCCTGTAGCTCTTTTTCAGAATACGGACCACTCGTTCTGGTATGGTACGAATAACGCCTGCGGAAATCATATATTGTCGACCTTTATGGACGCCATCGAATGACCATACCCCCGCAGCGGTCCATTTTCATCAGATGACTGAGGAAATGACATCCTATGTATTAACTTTAACCGGTGCTTTGCAAACTTCTCATTCACAGGTCAGGGCTGCATCTGGTGAGGCGCCAGCGCTCAAGGTTCCATCTAATATTGAGTCACGTTGCTATGTGCTGGTCAGGAACTGGACGCGTAAGCACTTGGACCCACGTTGGGATGGTCCCTTCCAGGTCATCCTCACCACTCCGACCGCTGCCAAGGTCAATCAAAAGGGGGGAGAAGAGTAATTTTATTTTCAACTCAAGAATTTTTTAGTTTTTACATTTCTGCTTTAGTTGTATCATTATAAGTTTAGTTGTATCATTATAAGTTTAGTTGTATCCTTATAAGTTTAGTTTTGAATCTTAATAAGTTTAGTTTTGAATCCTTATTTTGCTATATGGTTAAGAATATGCGACTGATTACTGGACTGACTAACTGAAGGACGGTTAACTTGAGTGAATAGTTGATTGTCAATTAAGTAAGAAATGTGCTTTTTGTGAGCCTTTGCATATTCCAGATAAATTAAAATGAGGCGATTCATCCTGCTATGCATCCTGATGCTACTACAGATGGAGAGAAATTACGGAAAAATTTGAGGATGTGTCCCGGAACAAACAAGCAGAGTCTTTCACCTCTGCAAAGGAGATGTGGTACAGTGCAATGGCCCGGGTGACTTTGGATCCTGGAACATCACCAAGATTGACTATTGCAATGGGATACTGCGTCAGCCCGATTGACAGGTAGACTTAGATAACTGACACCTGTGGGAATAACCCTGTGGGTTTCAGGCGTGCAAATTTGACTTTTTCTGCAGACGGAATCCCTTGGAAGACAACTTGGCAAAGGAACATTTGTATGATGGACTATGCTATCGAGAAGCACTAGAGGTCTACTCTTGTTTACAGGAGAAAGAACATGAGAAAAAACACGGGGAAAACGGGCTTTGGAAGAAACAGACTCTAACATGTTTATACAAGCCCATAATGAACTATTTGGTAAAGGACAAATTGCGTGTTACCTTGCTATAAAATCAGTTAGTAGCCTATTTGCAGTTTCTCCAGAGTGCGGGAGGACTCAACGGTTAGTAAGGTGTCAAGGTGAGAAGTCAGTTCCGGTCAAAACTGTCAATAACTATTTCGTGATAATGGGCATTCTTACCCGGGTTGTGAGGACAAGACTTATGCGGTGTACTATTAGAAATGCATCTGTTCTCTTTACAGAATAGATATGCCTTATATTATCTGTTGGCCCATGAGGGAGGGATGCGTGGTATTGTGAAAGACAGATGTATGATGGGAATTCAGGACAGAACTAGTAACATCACCAAACATCAAAATGATATTATTACCCTGCTCGATGGGATGAATGAGGGTATTGAATGGGGAGACTGGGGATTTGGGGGATTATATAATTGGATCATTAGTATGGCCATATATGCAGCAATAGTGGTTTTGTGTTTGTTTGTGGGAATTGCTTTTGTTAAATATATTATTGCTAGACTAATAACAGCCTTGGGTAATGTGGAAACTGGTGAGAAGATATTACTGCAACATCTAGAAGAAGAAAAAGAAGACGTTCCAATGTTGAAGGATGAGGAAGTTGAAAGGATGGTAAATGCGCAGATTGAGAAAGAATTGTTTGAAGACAAATGTATTAGAATGAATACAATGGAGATAGACCAGTGGTATGGTACCCAGAATAGTTGAGCACCCTAAGGGCTAGGGTATGAAGCACAGCAGAGAAGTAGGGAACAGCATTGGTGTCAACAAGCCAGCCTGCTGACCTACGTGGTTCGTGTTTTGGGGGCTATAAAGCATCTCGAGGTTAGGAATAAACTTAGATGACTAATAAGCCAATGCTGATGAATTTCTGCTGTGTTATTATCCTATTAGTGGTCATGATACGACCAGAAGAGGGAATGAGGAAAATTATATAATAGAACTGCTCGGATAGTGACTTTTATATAAGCTAGGTAATTTGCAAGAGAAAAGCTTAAGGTTTTCAGAATCATATGTCTCCTAAAGAAATAAAGTACAAAGAAACACACACAGGGAACAGATGAATCAAAACATAGAAACGCTAATCTGAACCTGCATAGCTTAGTTTATTGCTTTGAGGCAATTATAATGCTGGAGGAAATTGTATTTGATATGATTTTGTGTTGAAGAATGGATAGCTGAATAGGGCCTCTTCTTAGGCCAGAGGTCATCTGCTCTTTCTCTATGGCACATTCTTGAGCTGTGAAGTTTATGCTGAGTTTGAGACAGAATTCAAGGCTCAGAGATAATAGACTGCGGTTAACTTTGACTATGTTAAATTATAATGAGGTTGAGACAAGGGATGGACGCTTGGAGAGGAAAATAATCAGATTGATGGATTTGTCAAAAGTCAAAGAAGCAGATGTAATTCTGAGGTAATGGTCTGGTTGTGAATCTACCTTTGTTCTGTAATATTTGTAAAAGGCCTTGCAGATGAGATTGGAAATCCAGCTCCCAGATAGCAGGAAAAGGGGCTGCAAATTAGAATGAAGCTGTATCCTGACACAAAACACATATCATCAATTGTTGACAGATTTACGACCCATGTATACTCGGAGTTGGGAGGTGTGTGGGTTTGAATTTCTTAGAAACTGTAATTCGGCAAACTCATATAATTAATGTTTTAATACATAGGTAATAGTATTTTAAACTGTGTAAAAATTGTAGTGAATCCATTTATGAAATGTATTGTGTCTAAGTAGGGTTGTAAACATTAGACCTTGTTTAGATTTATAGAAATATCTTTCTTCTTGGTATGGAAATTGTGTATGACTTGTGTGATCATTGTATTACATATGTATCTGATATTTTGAGGAGTGGTCTTTGGTAATTGAGCCTACTGGGGTTTTGCTGTGTTGAAATAAAATAATTCTAAACAGTTAAACCAACAGGCAAGCGAAGGTTGTAAAATGAGGCCAGAGAAGGGGGGTTATCATGTGACTGCTGTTGTAAATCACCAGAAGGACTCAGATGATTGGTTACCAGTTTGTCATACCCTCTGTATCTGAAATGTCTAATACCTATATAAAGCAATGAGTTTGTATCAAAGCTACTATTCTCTCTGGACCCGCCCCAGAGCTTTCAGCTCTGTGTTGGAAGGTCAGGGACTACTCAGCTGAATAAAGAATCAATTTCAACAGTTACAAGCGTTTGAGTCAAGTTGACTTTAGATTGACAAAAGAACTCAGTTTAACACAGCCAGGATCCCAGTTTTTTCCCTCCACAGGCGTTGTCAGTCCCTCTGTTCCAGCTAACTCCTCCGACCTATGCCATTTGGTTAGTTGGCACCTTACCCGGACTTTGTGGTTAATTGCATGGTTTAATTTGCAACTGCCACTTGCCTGCTCGATCCACCAGCCCTGACTGCAGACTGTTCCAGTCCTCCTAGTGCACAACACACGAGCTTCCTGTGGTCCACCGCGTCACATTACACCTCCACCCCAGCCATCAATGCTTCATGGGGGTGGCGGGAGGAAGTAGTGAGCCAGCTTGAAGTGTGGGGGTTTCACCCACCACCCTCTGTGTGAAACAGTCACCCCTCGGATTCCTATTAAATCTCTTACCCTTCACCTTGAACCTATGTCTTCTGGCCCTTGATTCCCCTACTCTGGGTAAAATATTGTGCATCTGCCCAATCTATTCCTCTCATGATTTTGAATACCGCTATAAGATCTCCCCTCATCCTACGCTTCATGGAATAGAGACCCAGACTACTTAACCTCTCCCTATAGCTCACACCCTCTAGTCTTGGCTCTAGTCCAGGCTCTAGTCCAACTCTTGTTGGGAATTTACTAAATAACTCCAGCAACTCTCTATCGTGAGGCTCTTCCCTTCAGCTGCCTTCTCTGTGACCTCATCAGGCTTGCCTTTAACAATTTTTTTAAATGAAAGTCAAACTACAGAGTGTGAGGGGTGCCTGGAACACACTGCCAGGGTTGATAGTGGCATTGAAGAAACATTGGGAGAGGCACATGAATATGCAGGGAGTGGAGGTACATGGATCACGTGAAGGCAGATGATATTGGTTTAACTTGGCACAATGTTCAGCACAGACATTGTGGGCTGGAGGGACTGTTCCTGTGCTGTACTGTTCCCTGTTCTGCAAGAGCCTATTCAATTTTTCCAATGTTTTAAAGACCTCGCACATTTTCAACTTGACCATTACATTACTATTCTCCAGTTCCTGTACCCTGTCTCTGTATGAAGATCACAGTGAATCCTCCTGCAATCTCCAAACCCCCCTCATCCCACTTCATTCCTTTGGCAATGCAGGGCACAAAAGAAGGGTCTCGACCCGAAACGTCGCCTTGCTCCTTCGCTCCTTAGATGCTGCTGCACCCGCTGAGTTTCTCCAGCTTTTTGTGTACCCACAGGTTATTTATTTTCATTTTTAGTTTACAGATACAGCGTGGAAACGCCCTTCAGCCCATCGCGTCTGTGCCAGTCGGCAATCAATGAATACATGATAAAGGAGAGTTTTACCTTCTATGACTTAACTTCTCACTGAGAATTCAAGCAGGAAGTTAATGGTCACAGTAGATTAAACCAATGCCTCCACAAGTGCCTTTGAACTTGGACGTTGCCTGGGTGGGAGGAGAGACTTCAGCACAATCAAATTAAGGTTGGGACAGATTAAAGATTTTGTTGTCAATTTATTTATTTGAGCAGAGAATGTTAACTTTTAACATTGTGAGGTTGAAGGTTGCGGTGAAAGTGTAATCATTTAACTCTTGATTTTAACTCTGAGATTGCCTGATCATGGGAGGTGCCGCAGCAACATAAATAACTGGAAAGTGCAGGGTTCAGACTGATAATAAAACAGGTGTCCCAGTGACTGATCCGGTACAGGAACACAGACCCAGTGGCCCACAATCAAGAAATGGCCAGATCCATACTTGAATTGCCAAGGCAAAAGAGGATTTGGTTCATCAGCTGGGAAATGGAATCAGCGGAGATATGGTCTGCAGGGCCTGTGTCTCTGATCAGTGATCCACAATTCCTTGAGCAATGGCTAATCAGACAGTATAACATTCCTGGGAGCCGGAATGACCAATGATCACGACATTCCCAAAGTCTGGCAAACACCAGAGATTACAATCAAGGAGTCTTCCGCCCAACCTCCCCAAGGTCTTGCTCTTCAATCTGCGACTCTCGTTACCCATGGCATTAATTCCAAGATGGACCACTAGTACTGGCTGTTGACCCACCCCTTTAGAATACCCTTGATCCTGGCTGCAGGCAGTGTATGATCCTGGATTTATGCCCATGTCCACAGAAGCATTTGTCTCTATCCCTCACTGTGAAGTCTCCTATCACCCTGGGACTCTTCCTCCAATCCCCATATATTCCATCCAAGCTCATCTCCCAACTCATGTAATCAGTAACTGGCTCCTCGACCTCCTGACCAACAGACCCCAATCAGTGAGGATAGTTGACAAATTATCCTTCACAATAACACGCAACACTGGCGCTCTGCAAGGATGCATTCTCAGCCCATTTCTTCACTCCTTTTACACCCACGACTGCGCGGCCAAGTACAAATCTAATTCAATTTACAAATTCGCGAAGACACCATTGTAGTGGGCGGGAAATCTGATAATGACGAGACGATGTAGAGGGAGGCGATTGAGAATCTCGTGACCTGATGTCAAGATAATAACCTTTCTCTCAAAAATCGACACAAAATGCTGGACTAGCTCAGTTGGACAGGCAGCATTTCTGGAGAGGAATGGGTGACGTTTCGGGTCGAGAACCTTCTTGAGGAAGCATCACATTCCTTCCAGGACCATCCACTTTGAGGCCAAGGCCAAGGCCAAAAATGTCCACCAACTCCTCTACTTCCTGAGAAGATTGAGGAAGTTCAGCATGTCTTTTACCAACCTCTACAGGTGCACTGGATAAATAATTGGTTCTCAGTGTTCCAGGGGTATGGGAAAGGGTTACTTGTGATCGCGATGCCCCAGACTTTTGATAGAACACAAATTGGAAGAGGGGCAGGTGTCACTTTGCAAGAATGGGCACACTGAAAGAGGGAGCAGGCAAGGGAGAGGCAAGGGTGGGGAGGGGGGTGGGGAGGGGACAGGGACTGGGAGGGGACAGGACGGGGGAGTGGAGGTGAGAGATTGGGGGGAAGCGCTGGAAGAGAGAAGAGGCACCGAAAGAGAAGGGGGGGGGGGGGGGGGGGGGGTCATGGGTGGCTGGAGAGAGGGAGAGGCGACGTGGGAAAGATAGAGGGAGAAGGGGCGTCCTGGGGGAGATGGAGAAAGGGAGGGGTACCCTGGGAGAGTTGGGAGAGAGACGGAGGAGGGAGTGGGAAGGGAGATGGGCAGGGGAGGAGGGAGGGGAAGGCTGGGGAGATAGAGAGGGAGGGATGGGGCACAGGGGTGACCACGGGCTGGGAGGGATGGGGAGGGGGAGAGAAATGGCGAAGGGGAGAGAGAGTGGGTAGAGGGGAGGAGGAGTGGAGGAGAGGAGGAGGAAGGAGTTGGCACCAAAAGCCCCCTGCCCGCAGACTAGGAGCCCGTGAGCGGCAATTGCAGCGAGCAACGGGTCCCGGCGCCGGGAAGGGATTCCTCTGGCCGCAGATCCGCACTGGGGGTGGGGAGGGGGGGAGAAGTGCAGGGAGGGAGGGAGGGAGGGAGAGAGCAAAAGCAGCGACTTACAGACAGGGCGGGGACAGAGGAGGGAGAGAGAAGGAGGGAGGGAGGGAGAGAGAAGGAGGAGAGGAGAGAGAAGGAGGGGAGAGAGAAGGAGGGGAGAGAGAAGGAGGAGAGGAGGGAGAGAGGAAGGAGGGAGAGAGAAGGAGGGGAGAGAAAAGGAGGAGAGGAGGGGAGAGAGGAGGGGAGAGAGAAGGAGGGGGAGAGAGAAGGAGGGGAGAGGAAGAGGAGAGAAGGAGGAGAGGAGGGGAGAGAGAAGGAGGAGAGAGAGAGAGAGGAGGGGAGAGAGAAGGAGGAGAGGAGAGAGAGGGAGGAGAGGAGGAGAGAGAAGAGAGAGAGGAGGGGAGAGAGAAGGAGGAGAGGAGAGGGGAGGCGGCGCGGGATTACCCGGCGGGAGGGCTGTGGGACGGGACAGCCCCAGACCCGGAGCCCCGCGGACGGAGCGGCTGGGACTGTTGCCCGCGGCCCCGGCCGGAGCCGCATCCAGGCAGAGGGCGGCGGACGATGGGCTCCCGGCTGACGAGGGGCGGCGGGGCAGCGAGCCCGCGGGAGGAGCGCCCCAGGTCGGCCTCGGTGCAGGGCGGGGACGGGTGGCCGGGGGTCCGCGGCCGTGACTCGGCCTTGGCCGCCCTGCTGCTCCGGCCCGAGCGGCTGCTGTCCCCGAAGAGGGTGCCGGCCCCGTACGTGCGGAGAGTGCGCTGGATCCGGGAAATCCAGGCGCTGCTCCGGGAGCACCGAGCCGAGCAGGCGGTCGCGCTCCTCGGACTGCTCCGCAAGGTGAGATAGCAGCGACTACACGGGCCGAACGGCCGCCGCCGCGGTCCTCCCGCTCGGTGCAGCAACGGGGACCTGAGACCGTTCAGTGTTAGTCCCGCACCAGGGAAACGGTTCAAGGCGGCGGTCCCTCCCTCTCTGTTTTATCTTCGTTCCCCTGGTCCTTCCCGTCCACTTCTCTCCACCATCCCTCCTTCCCTCTCATTCATTCCTTCCATCCCTCTCTCCTACTGCTCTTTCCCTCCATCCTCCTCTCTCCTGCTTTCTCTCCATCCCCTTCCAACTTTATCCTTTCCTCGTTCACGTTTCAGGACCTCCTCTCATCTCACATCTTCATTTCATCTTTGGCCTTTGTCCACCCATCTCCCACACTACCCACCCCCACCTGTATCCAACTAACACTTGCCAGATTTTGTACCCCAGTGCCCTCCCCCTCCCTCCCTCCCCAAGCTTCCCCTTGCCCCCCCCCCACCACCCAAGATTACCCCCCCCCCCCCCCCCCCCCCCCCCCCCACAATGCGAAGCCACCCAGACTGTAGGCAGGATGGTGTCGGAGAATGGTCGTCAATTGGGGGACGGTGTTGGAGAGGGGAGAGGTAGAAATAGAGATGCTTGCAGCATCAACGTGGGACTCTGCTGCAGTGTTGGCCCCTGAGCTCAGACAGTCCAAGGGGGGATGCCCACAGGCCATCCTGCACCTTTGGCAACCCTCCACATAATACCCCAGCAATATGCAGCCTGCATTTCAATCAACATAATTAGAATGAAGCTCTCGTAATCTGAATTAACACTGGTATTTAAGGCCAATCTTTACGGATATTCATTTATTGGGGGTGGAAACCTCTGCCATTAACAACATTCATAATTTGGGTAAACTTTGGAAATTGTACTGAAGTGCTGCCAAGTGCAGCCTTTCTATCTGGGGGCTGATTGCAGTGTGACTGTATCACTGTACCCCAGAGCATTAAAATGGAGCTAATATATTTCAACAGCACAGCAAACGTTCTAAATCTCTACAATAGCATTCCAAATAGAATCAAAATAATGCCGATTTTTTTTTCTACAATCATGTGAAGTTTTAAATCTAAAACATTTGGGGTGGCGCAGTGGCACATCGGTAGAGTTGCTGCCACCGCACCAGAGACCCGGGTTCGATCCTGACAACGGGGGTTGTCTAAATGGAGTATGTAATTTCTCCCCGTGACCATGTGGGTTTTCCCCGATTGCTCAGATTTCCTCCTACACTCCAAAGACATCCAAGTTTGTGGGTTAATTTGGCTTTAGTAAAAGAAAAATCGTAAATTGTCCCTTGTATGTAGGATAGCGTTAGTATACGGGAATCGCTGGTCGGTGTGTACGCGGTGGGCCGAAGGGCCTGTTTCCTCGCTGCATCTTACACTAAACTAAAAAACTAAAATTCCCAGGTTCCAATTTTGATAGAAGTATTGCATCTGTTACTTCTCTGGCGTCAAAGCAGTCTTGATTATTTGCATGTGATAAGGATGTTTCCTCATGTGGAAGAATCTAGTGTGAGAGTCATTGTTTAAAAATAAGTTAGTCACCCATTTAGGACAGCGATGAGGTGAATATTATTTTTAATTCAGAAGACTGTGACTCTTTGGGACCCTCTTCCTCAATAGTTGGTGGAGACAGATTATTTGATTACTTTTAAGACAGAGGTGGGTAAATAAATACTTGGAGGAGAACCAAGGAACTGCAAATGCCGATTTACAAACGAAACATAAAGTTCTGGAGGAACTCTGCGGGATAGGCAGCATCTCTGGAGGATGTGGATAGGCAATGTTTTGGGTAGGGACCCTTTTTCAGACTGCACACACCTCAGAAGAAGGGTCTTGACTTGAAACGTCAACTATTCTGACTGCCTATCCCGCTGAGTTACTCCAGCAATCTTTGTGCAGATAGATACTTGATAGGTTCGGGGAGAAAGGTTACCAGGAATACAGAGATGAGGTCACAGACACATCAGCCTCCATCTAGGGAGCGGGAGAACAGGCCTCTAGGGCCGAGAAGTCTTCCTCATTTTCATGTTGGTGCAAATTTTTGATCCAGGGTTGATGTAAAACTGGCGATATATTATTAACATCACCCGTTCCTTCTATCCAGAGATGCAGTCTGCCCCGCTGAGTCACTCCAGCATTTAGTGTCTATCTTCGGTGTAAACCAACATCTGCAGTTTCTTCCTACTTATATATTTCCAAGTTGGGATGGCGCGTGACTTGGTGGGGAACCTGCGTGTGATGTTCTTTGCCCACCACTGCTGCCCTTGTCCTTCGTGGTTGGAGTTAGATAGAACTCTTAAAGATAGCGGAGTCAGGGGATATGGCGAGAAGGCAGGAATGGGGTACTGGTTGTGGATGATCAGCCATGATCATATTGAATGGCTCGAAGGGCTCTATTGCCTATTGGTCACAGATTTCGAAGTAGCCTGGGCTGGTAACTGGTGCATTTTGTGGATGGTGCTCATCGGAGGCAGTGTGCGCTGGTGGTGGAGGGAAGGAGCATTGAGAGGGAGGTTGATTGTGTGCCTGTCAAACAGGTTGCTTTAGCCTGGGCCAGCATCAAGATTTGTTGAAACTTTATAAGATGTTCCAGTATCTCATATGTCGCCTGAGTAGCTTACAGCCCAATGGTATGAACATTGAATTGTCCAATTTTGAGAAACCTACCTACACCCCCTTCTCCTCCCTCTTTCCCCCTCCCCTCTCTTCTCCGTGACCCACCTGAATGCGCACCCATTTTCCCCTTTCCCTTCACCCCTTCCACCTATATTCTTTCCTCTGGCTTCACATTTCATGCCTCTTCTATTCTTATCTCTTGATCTCACACTTCTGTCATTTCATCTCTAGCCATTGTCCAGCCAATCAAATCCCCTCCTCACCTATATCCACCCTTTGTCCTGTCCCAATGTCTCTTCTGGCTTTGCCTCCCTAAAGTACAATCAGTCTGAAAAAACATTCTGACCCAAAATATCACCTATCCATGTTCTCCAGAGATGCTGCCTGACCCGCTGAGTTTAACCAGCACTTTGGGTCTTTTTTTTATAAGACATTGTTTGGTGTAACTGCTGTCCCGTGTCCAGTTCTGCTCACTGTCAAATGTTTGTGAAAGGCCTGGGTGATGTAGAACGATTCCCAGCAGGATGGGACTTCAGCCACTGCGGTTAGACTGGGTGATGTTCTCTTTTTCACACAGAGAGTGGTCTTTTCACACAGAGAGTGGTGAGTCTCTGAACTCTCTGCCACAGAGGGTAGTTGAGGCCAGTTCATTGGCTATATTTAAGAGTGTGTTGGATGTGGCCCTTGTGGGCTAAGGGGATCAGGGGGTATGGAGAGAATGCAGGTATGGGATACTTGAGTTGGATGATCAGCCATGATCATATGGAATGGCGGTGCAGGCTCGAAGGGCTGAATGGCCTACTCCTGCACCTAATTTCTATGTTTCTATTTTCTATGTTTCAAAGGAGATTGAGAGGGACAATATTATGGTTGGATAAGATCAGGATTGGTTCAAGGAGGGTAAATAGAGGGAAGATGTTGCCTTTTAAGGAGCGACATGCCACATACTGTATAAAGGGATGTGAGGAAAATCATTTGTACACAAAATGGTGTTGGTCTGGAGCTCCCAGCGGGCAAGAAGCTCGCGGCCTGAGAGGGGGATTGGACTCGAGGGGCAGAACGTTGGCAGGGCTGACGAGCAGGAAAGGGACTGGATTGTTGAACAATGAAGCAGCAAAGACAGATGTTTCTGTCTGAACCAGAACAACTCTGTAACTCTGGCTCTTGGAAGGATGGATGTTGAGGTCTCGTAGGGAGAGATTGAATTGGATTGAATTGAATTGAATTCCTTTATTGTCGTAGGGAGAGAGCGGGAACGTGATGGAAATCCTCAACAATACACGTGCCTGGGCTGAAAAGTTCCCGCTTACCGGAGAAATCGGGATTAATGTCAAAATGCAATCGGTGGTGGCTGAGTCAGAGAAGATGGGTGCAGTTCACAAGAAGGTGATGTTAATGCGGTTATGTGGAGAGGCTGGTGTGTAGTATGGGTACATGTGCCAGTTGACCTTTACTGTGTATCTAATATACTAAAATATTCCAGCGCTTGCTTAAATATCACTGGAAATATTACAAATCAAACAAAATAATTCCAGATAGTTCCATGTTGGATAAAAAAGATTTATGCAATATAAATGTAATATTGTCAAATGCAAGAGTTTTTAGTTGCTAATGTTAGGGTTTTAATTACTGTGCCAAGTATCTTGCTATAAATACAGTGCAGCAGCATCAAGCTAAGACAAATTACCGGGTGCCGTCTATCAGGTGTTGGCTGCGTTGTGTTAACTAGCATTTATACTGCATCTTTCGTGAGTTGTGGCTTGTTACAGTCCTTATGAGGTCATTGTAAAGTATAATTGTTGCAATGCTGGTAATGTGGCAGCCAGTTCTTCACACAGCAGCATCCAACAGACAGCAATGGGAGAAGTTGGCGGACAAGAGGGAGAGTTACAATCAGTGATACATGGCGTTATGTACCTGCTCCTCAGTGGAGCACAGCCAGCATTGTTTTCTCAAGGGGAAAGTCACCCGGTCTGTCAGTCTGCGTTCATCTCTTCCTGATCCATACTGCCTCTGTAAACCTCCCATGCCCTCACTCCATGCCTCTGCTCAAAGAGGAAGGAACATTAAATGAGGCGACCGTGGCTGACAAAGGAAGTCAAAGGCAGCATAAAAGCAAAAGAGAAGGCATGTAACATGGCAAAGATTAGTGGGCAGCTAGAGGATTGGGAAGCTTTTTACAATCCAACAGAAGGCAACTTAAAAAAAAAAAAAAAACAAGATGGGGAGAAAAGATGAAATAATGAGGTAGATGAGCCAATAATATAAAATAGCATACCAAAATTATTCAGATATAGTAAGAGTAAAAGAGAGGCATAAGACTGCTAACAAAATGGCGCTGGAGAAATAGTAATGGGGAACAAAGAAATGGCAGATTAACTGAATAGGTTTGTTGCGTCATTCTTCACAGTGGAAGACACCAGCAATGTGCCAGAAAACAAGAGAGTCAGGGGACAGAAGTGAGTGCAGTTTGTATTATTGAGGAGAATGTGTTTGGGAATCTGAAAGGTCTGAAGGTGGATAAGTCACCTGGACCAGAATGACCACCCCTTGGTGTTCTGATCGAGTTAGCTATAGAGAGTGCGGAGGCATTAGTAGTGATCGTTCAAGAAAAGGACGTACCTTCAGAAAGGAGAAGAAGTGGAATTTCTTTAACCAGAGGGCGTCGTCTCTGGAGATTTCATTGCCACAGGTGGCTTTGGAGCCCAAGACATGGTATTTCTAAGGCAGAAATTGATAGGTTCTTGATTAAGAAAAACTTCAAATGTTATGGGGACAAGGCAGGAGATTGGGGTTGGGAAGGAAAAACGGGTCAGCCATAATTGAATGATGGAATTGATTTTCTGGGCTGAATGGCCAAATTCATACGGTCTGTAGCAGTGTTTTAACATGATGACCAGGCTGTGCTCACCACTTCAACCAACGTTCAAAACAGGCTCAGCATAACTTCCCAACATCAATTCTACCCCTCTTGAAATAAAGCCGAGGCTTCATTTGTATTTGGGCTTTTTTGGGCAGGGAATGGAGGGATAGGGATCATGTATGGGATCCTTAGGGATATGAATGTATTCAAGAGAGAGGTTCGATATAAGCTCTTTGGGCTAACGGAATCAAGGGATATGGGGAGAAAGCAGGAATGGGGTACTGATTCTGGATGACCAGCCATGATCATATTGAATGGCGGTGCTGGCTCGAAGGGCCTATTCCTGCACCTATTTTCTATGTTTCTACGTGCAAGCGGAGGAGATTAGTTTAACTTGGCATCATGTTCGGCACGGGCATTGTGGGCCGAAGGGCCTGTTCCTGTGCTGGATTGTTCTATGTTCAGTAATTCCCATGTACGTGCTGAGTGGGAGAAGGTGTGAGTGCAAGGACATTGCTGGCTCGGGACCAGCAGAGAGGAACCTTAATCTAAAAGCAAAACACTGCAGGCGCCGGAATTCTGAAATAAAAACAGATAGTGCTTGAAAAACTCAGCCGATCAGACAGCCTCAGTGGAAAGAGAAAAATAGATGTCTCATGTCATCATGAGGTGATGGAGCTGATCAACCTTATTGCCTTGACGTTCGAGGATATGCAATGGGAGCCGGTCAGATGGTATTTGCGGAGAAGAATCCCGTTCATTTTTTGTGTTGGAGGAGACTAGGGGAAAGGTTTAGAAAGACGGATTGTTGTGGAGAAGTCAGATGTTGTGGTGGCATTCCCAGATGAGAACAGCGAGGGTTGAGCAAGGCTGGTGGCATTGCAAGGCCAGTGGCATCAGCACTAGCATGGCACTGCCTCTGTTCAGGGAGAGGGGCGGCACTTTGGAGGGACGGGGCTGGCAGAAGGTGATCGGTTTCATGATAAACCAGGGCGTCAATGGTAGAGGGAAAGTAAGGACAGCCAGTTGGTACCTGTGGTGATATCAGGTGGGCAAGCCCACTTTTAAATATTTCCCAAAACGATTTATCATGTTAGGGTTTTGACATTTGAACCAGCTTGGTACAGGTAAACGTCATGTGATGGTGGGTGTCGGTGAATGTCATGGTGCCCCCTGGCAGCGGGCAGTGCTCGGGTGAGTAGGGCCGGGTGGGAGCTGGAGTGAGTCGACCGTGCAGCTGGTATTGAAATAGGCCCCTCGGCCTACCGAGTCCGCGCCGACCAGCTAAATTCCCACACATTAACAATATATCCTGCCCACTAGGGACAATTTACAATTTTTTATTGGAACCTGACCACATTGTCTTTGGAATGTGGCATAAACCCGGGGAAAAAAACCCCACACGGTCACGGGGAGAGCAACGGCACCCGGTACCCAAACGGAGGAGAAAGACAGGATCGAAACCTGGGTCTCTGGCGTGCGAGGCTGTAGCAACTCTACCGCGCGCCACCGTGCCAACCACCCTTGCGCCCATCAAACTGCACTTGTCCTAGGCACTAAAGTCAACAGCAGCTCTGCTTTCACCATTTGGGAGCCCAGCATTAACACTTGCTGGATGATATGAGTTGCAATGCCTTTGGTCAAGGTTCTGAGACTAATTAATCCCCCGGATTCCCGATAGGTTCTGTCTTGAGCATAGGCCCCGTGTCCCAGGATGAGGGGTCAGATTTGGAGACTGAGATGAGGAGACATTTCCTTGCTCAGAGGGCGGTGGACTCTCCCTTAATCCATTGTGTCCATCGACACACAGTGAGAGGCAAAGCTAATACATGTTTATAAGAGGGACTTGAATCAAGGTTTTTGAAATTGCTCAGCGAGGAGCTGGGGAGAGCGGTGGAGGATCTGTCGGTGAGCCAGTACCTGCAAGTCTCCTGGAAAACCTGTATTGATCCGTTGATGCTTTATCGTCACATCTACTTGGTACACTGAGATTCTTTGCATAAAGTACAAATATGCAAAGGTCGTCAAGTAAAGGGCGTCGGCAAAGTTATAAAAGTATTTAATATAGTCGCTCTACCTTCTCTCCTACCACCCCACCCCCTCATTGTCCTTTGTTCCCCTCCCCCCTGCACACTGGTTCTTTCTGTTCCTGCCAACCATCCCCCACGCCGGTTCCCTCTTTGTTCCTGTATTTGTCGGTGTCCCTCTGTGTCCCCCTGCATTGCGTAACTCTTTCCACTAAAGTAAGCCAGCTCCTGGATTAGGAGTGTGTCTGCCTGATTTACCCACCATCTAATCCCCCTTATCCTTCAGCAGGATTTCAGTAACATCAGAATTAACAGAATCCTCGCAGCTGCACCGCGTACCAAATGTGGAAGCTAAGAAACGTGCAAGTACACGTGAGGCTCGGTGTGCAGGCTGCCCGTTCCCCGACGTCCAACGACCCTCCCTCACCCCTACCCCCACCCCCCACCCCCACCCCAGATCAAAGGACAAGGCCAGGCCATGAGCAGCTCAGGGCAGGAGTGGGCGGAAACTGTGGACCCCCACAACCAGGGCTGATCCCGAGCCTTGTCCGCAGTCCTGTCCATGTGCGCATCCCCAATGTCCACGAAACCTGCCAACTCCAGCATTGGCTTGTCCAGGGGGACTCCAGCGCCTGAGGAGAATGTGCTTGGGAAGCTGCTCCACACTCCTTCAGCCCCTGAGGTCGAGGGTTTCTAATGAGTCCCATCCCTCAGGGAGAAATACTCCCTCAGCTTGCAGAGAAATAGCGTTCCCTCCTCTTCAGTAGGCTGGTGGTCCAAGCCTCCCCCGGTCCAGGGGGTCTCCATTTACCCTGCCCACCCCTCCCGGACCCCTCATCCCAGGGTGCAACCGCCTCCCCTTGACATCATCTGCTCTCCACCTATCTCCATGCCGGGTTCAAGGTGACCAGCCACATAGACATGGGGGCTACCAGAGCAGCTCAGAGCACCTCTCATCTTCTCCCTCCCCCTCGTCTCTCTCGCTCCACCCCTCCCTCAGCCCCATCTCACACCTCTTCCCTCTCCTCCTCTGCACCTTTTGCCTATCCCCTTCTTCTTCTCCTCCTCTCTCCCCCACCTCCACCTCCCTCATTTGTTCTTGTCACCCACTATACCCTCTCCTCTCTCCTCCTCCTCTCACCTCCTCCTCTCATGCCTTTCCTCTCTCTCCGACCTCTTTCTGCCCCAACCCCCTAATTTCTCCTGCATCTCCCCACACCCTCTCATCACTCCCCCCTGGCCCCCACCACCCTCTCTCTCTGCACTTTCACTCCACCTCTCCCTTGCACCCCCTTGAAATGTTCAGTTTGAGGAATGATTGGGTGAGATCTCCATCCCAGAGTGAAGGGGCTGGATCTCGCAGGGGATGTTGACAGGTCAAGAGTGCTCTCTTCAGCATTAGCTTGGTGTATCTCCAGAATTCCCTCCCTCGGAGAGCTGTAGGCAGTCTGTTGCTAAGTCCAAGTTGGGAATGATGCTTTTTAGGACATGGACCCTGGTGTTGGCCAAGGGTATGATGGTAGACACAGGTCTTGGCATTGAGTGGAGGAGTTCAATGGGAGGTACACTCTTCTCCTGTTACCCAATTTCTTATGTTAAGCCACTTAAACACCACTATGTATATCTGGAGTAACTCAGCGGGTGAGGCAGCATCTCAGGAGAGAAGGAATGGGCGACGTTCTCTTGGCCTGTCAGACTGAAGAAGGTCTCTTGACCCGAAATTCCGCCCGTTCCTTCTTTCTTGAGATGCTGCCTCACCTGCTGAGTTACTCCAGCATTTTGTGTCCACCTTCAACTTTAACCAGCATCTGCAGTTCTTTCTTTTCACAACTATTTATATTCTTGCTTCCGACACTGCGTTTCAGGCATCCACCACACTCTGAGCCCAGTGCCCTGAGATTGGCAGTTTTCGAGGCCAGGTGTGGGTGTCAGGGATGGTGTTTGGCGTGCTACAGTATGCGGGATTCAGGAGACGGCCACCATCTCAGCCTGAACTGCACTTGAACTTGACTCTCAGACCTCTGCTTATTCAATCTGCACCTGGCCTGGCGCGGTTTACTGGCTAATAGGATATTAGTTGAAGCTGGATTTTATTTTTTGATTATAAGATGTAGACAAGAAATGATGAGCCAGCAAGTGGGGAAACTGATAACATTTCTGCCTAATGACCTTTCACCCAGCCCGCCGTCACATTTTGGATTTCAAGCTCCGCGATCGTCTGTTTTCATTTTATCTTTCTGTCCTGGTCAAGAGATGGGAGATAATCAAGGCCTAAAACCCTTCACGAGAGCCCCCAACAGGTAGGGTTTGACTGAGAGCAGCAGGCATCGCCCAATCATTGGCTAAAGGTAAAGGTTGAAGAAGGATCTTAATGAGTTGGAGAGGCAGCAAGCAACGGTCCCTGGGTTGCTAATTGGTTGTCCTCTCTCTCTCCCCTGTAGGACCTGGGCTTGGAGGGGACGTCTTTGAACGACATGCTGTATAAACACACAGCCTTCCTGAACCTGGTGGATCCCATTTCTCACGACCTGTTGATGAGCCTGGCCCGGGGACATCCACTGCCCCAAGAAGGTAAGTGTAGAATGAATTGAAGGTGTTTCCTTGCAGAGATGGTTGTGGGGGGGGGTGGGGGGGGGCAGAGGATCGAGGGACTCCCCAAGTCCAGGCCGTGCCCGGGTCAGCACTGGTGCTGCCACACCACCGAGGCAATGTCACCTGCTGGAGTGGCTGCTGGAACTGCTGGTGTAAAAGAACTCGCTGGTGAGCACACCACAAAAGGAGTCCCCTTCAGCCCATTGTCCTTTCTGCTCTCAGCCTTGCAAGTTACACTTTAAACATGCTAGAATATCTGACCTGCCCGTTCAGGCTGAATTCCCCAGCTCCCCTCCAATACTTTCGCCAACCGCCTTAAACCCACCACCCCAGTTATTGATGCTCCACCTGTCAGGCGGCTTCTCTGGGGAACGTGGCTAGGTGACATTTCAGGTCAGGACCCTTCTTCGGACTGCTGACACACTCTTCAGGTCAGGCAGCATCTGTGGAGAAAGAACTAAAAGCTACAGGTGGCAAACTAAATTAAACATGCGCATTGGTAAGTTGTTTGAAGTCTCTTAACTGCTATTGGTGTGGCTGATTGGTAGCAGAATTGGGTCAGCCAATGGGCCTGTGGGAAAGATTAGGTTACGTGGAAATAAACGAGTGAATAGGATTGATGGGAATGCTTTGACAGGTGGTACAGACTCAACAGACCCAAAGACTTCCTTCTGTATCATAAGAAGGCATGGAAATGCATGCATGTCACGTGAATGCACAGTCACGTGACATGCATTGCATTTCCAGGTGGGGACATTTCAGATGGTTTTTGATGTAAAATGAGGGTGGGGGGGTGGATCTGTGAAGAAAGAGGATCTTCTCTCTTTTGCAGGAGTGTGGGTGGAGAGCAAAATATCCCAGGTAATAATGGCGTGTGGGGAGAGACTTTGTAAGGCAGAATTCACTGGCATATTTGTGCAAAGATTGTTCTCAAATACTGGCTCGGATCTGCAAGAGATTCTCGGCCAGTTTTGTAGCTTTGTTGCCACAGTGAGTTTGACACAAAGCTTTCACCAGTGAGTCCAGCCCAGGGTCATCGAGCACACATGCGCTGGTTTGGCCAGTGTCAACGTCACTGACCCTGGCACTGAAGTCGATCGTCCGTGACAGTGCCTGGGTCAGATTCACCAGCCCGTGCGTGGGTCGGGCAGAGGGTTCTCATTGAGGGGGGACCTCGTTGGAACCTACAGAACGATGAAAGGCTTGGATAGAGTGGATGTGGAGAGGATGTTTCCACTAGTGGGAGAGTCCAGGACTAGAGGTCATATAGCCTCAGAATTAAAGGATGTTCCTTTAGAAAGGAATTTCTTTAGTCAAAGGTTGGTGAATCTGTGGAAGTATTTGCCACGAAAGGTTGTGGAGGACGTAAATGGGTATTTTAAAGGCAGAGATAGATATTCTTGATTAGTACGGGTGTCAGGGTTTTGGGGAGAAGGCAGGAGAATGGGGTTAGGAGGGAGAGATAGATCAGCCATGATGGGCCGAATGGACTAATTCTGCTCCTATCACATGACCTATGACATCATTGAGACGGGCTCCGACTGTTACCGGACGGGAGCTCCTCGTCATGCAGCGCGAGTGGCATCCGCCAGATCCCCATAGCCTGAGCAGCTGCTTCTCACAGAGATGGAGCCTCACGCACGATCATGGTGATTTATTCAAAGTGACAGCAGCCACAATTCTGGCAGAAGAAAGATCTTCAGTCACTAGAAGAGAATAAAATCGAGACACAAAGGAGACGGTGGTTGTGGTGGGGGCTGGTAGATGCTGAAACACCGCTCTCTCATTACTTCCTAGTGATCATTCACAGTGGGTCTGAGTCAGTCACAACCTCCTAACCTTCAAGCAGCTCCCTGGTAAACCTCTGCTCTCGTGTCTGGTGCCTTCCTTGCAGCCCAGTCATCGAAACAGAGAAAATAGGTGCAGGAGCAGGCCATTCAGCCCTTTGAGCCAGCACCACCATTCAATATGATCGTGGCTGATCATCCAAAATCAGTATCCCATTCCGCCTTTTTCACCATTTCCCTTGATTCCTTTAGACCTAAGACCTAACTCTTTCTTGAAAACATCCAGTGAATTGGCCTCCACTGCCTTCTGTGGCAGAGAATTCCACAGATTCACAACTCTCTGGGTGAAAAGGTTTTTCATCATCTCAGTCCTAAATGGCCAACCCCATATTCTTAAACAGTGACCCCTGGTTCTGGACTCCCCCAACATCAGGAACATTTTTCCTGCATTTTGATATGTTTCTATAAGATATCCTCTCATCCTAAATCCCAGTGAATAGAAGTCCAGTCGACCCATTCTTTCTTCACACGTCTGTCCCGCCATCCAAGAATTAACCTGGTTGAACCTACACTGCACTCCCTCAATGGCAATAATTGCCCTTCCTCAAAATAGGAGACCAAAATTGCACACAATACTCCAGGTGTAGTTTCATCAGCGCCCTGTACAACTGCAGTACGACCTCCTTGCTCCTAAACTCAAATCCTCTCGCAATGAAGGCCAACATTCCATTGGCTTTCATCACTGCCTGCTGTACCTGCATGCTTACTTTCAGTAACTGATTACAAGCACGCCCATGTCTCGTTGCACCTCCCTTTCTCCCAATCTGACACCATTCAGATAATAATCTGCCTTTCTGTCCTTGCCACCAAAGAGGATAACCTCGCATTTATCCACACTGCATCTGCCATGCTTCTGCCCACTCACCCACCCTGCAGCCTCATAGCATCCTCCTCGCAGCTCACACTGCCATCCAACTTTGTGTCATCCGCAAACTAGGAGCTGTTACATTTAATTCCCTCGTCTAAATCGTTAATATATATTGTAAACAACTGGGGTCCCAGCACCAAGCCTTGCGGTACCCCACTAGTCACTGCCAGCCATTCTGAAAAGAATCCGTGAATTCCTACTCTTTGCTTCCTGTATGCCAACCAGTTATCTATCCATGTCAATACCTTACCCCCAATACTATGTGCTCTAATTTTGCACACTAATCTCTTGTGTGGGATCTTATCAAAGGCTTTTTGAAATTCCAGATACACCACATACAATTGGCTCTCCTAATCCCATTCTACTTGTTACATCCTCAAATATTACATGTTTTACAAGACCTTACATGTAGTCTTCACTAATCTTTTCCTTTTTACATTACTAAATAAACTTTTACAGTCAGTTTTTATATTCCCCGCAAGCTTTCTTTCATGCTCTTTCCCCCCCCTCTTAATTATCCCCTTTGTCCTCGTCTGTTGAGTTCTAAATTTCTCCCAGTCCTCTGGGTGGCTGCTTCTTCTGGCCAATTTATATGCCTCTTCCTTGGCTTTAACACTATCCTTGACTTCGCTCCTCAGCAATGGTTGAGCCGCCTTCCCAGTTTAATTTTTTCGCCAGACAGGGATGAGCAATTTCTGAAGTTCATCCATGCGGTCTTTAAATCTTTGCCTTTGCATCTCCACTGTCAACCCTTTAAGTAATAATTTGCTGCTATCCTAGCCAATTACGTCTCATATCTTCTAGGTCTCCTTTATTCAAGTTCAGGACCCTAGTCTCTAAATTAACCATGTCACTCTCCATCCGAATGCCAGAATTCCACCATATTATGGTTCACTATTGCCCAAGGGGCCTTGCACAAGATCGCTAACTAATCCTTCCTCATTACACAATATCCAGTCTCGGATGGCCTGTTCTCTAGTCGGTTCCTCTTACATATTGATTTAAGAGCCCATCCCGTATACATTCCATGAAATCCTCCTCCTCAGCACTGTTACCAATTTGGTTAGCGCAATCTATATGTAGTAAAGTCACGATGATAACCGCTGTATCTTTGTTACACGCATCTCTAATTTCCTGCGTGATGCTATTCCTAACCTCCCTACTGCTATTTGGTGGCCTGTATACCACGCCTACAAGCATTTTCTGCCCTTGTGTATATCGCAGTTCTACCCATACCGATTCTACAGCCTCCAAGCTAATGCTTCTCCCTGCTATTGCATTAATCTCCTCTTTAACCAGCAATGCCACCCCACCTCCTCTACCCTTCTGTCTATCCTTCCTGAATATCGAATACCCTTGCATGTTTAGTTCCCAGTCTTGGTCTACTAACTGCGTATTCAATTCATCCACCTTAATTCGAATGCTCCTCGCATTGAGGCACAAAGCTTTCAGGTATGTTTTTTCTTAATTCCCTTCTACCTTTTGCTTCTGTCCTCCTTTTATGGCCCTCTGTCTCCTTGCATTGGATCCCATTCCCCTGCCTTGTTAGTTTAAACGTGACCTTTTCTACACTCTCTTCCTGTTAGCTGCAGTGTTTACGTGTCCACGTTTTTTAACTCCCCCCCCCCTTTTTAGTTTAAACCCACCCATGTTAGCACCAGCAAACCTGCCTTCCAGAATGTCGGTCCCCTTCCAATTAAGCTGCAACCCGTCCCTTTTGTACAGGTCACCTCTGCCCCAGTCCTGGTAGCCTGCTGCTGGAGTTGCACAGCATGCGAACAGGCTCCTTGGCCCACCACGTGCATGCTGATTAAGTACCCCTCTATACTAATCCCTTTCACCAGTACTGACGGGAAGATCTCCCACATTACTTCAGTAATTGTCTCCTTAATCAATGCTACTTCTTCTCTTCCATCCCCTCCTTTCACGCTGAGGATTCTATGCAGTGGAAGGTTGAGTTGCCAGTCCTGTCCAATCAACAATGTCTTTGTGATGCCAACATCCCCTTTTGCTCATCAGTGCTCACAGCCAAGTGTTTGTACTTGTCAGATTCCCAGTGTTAAAGCAGATACAATCCCACGATTGGTACTCATCTCGTTTGAGCAAAATGAAAGGAGGACACTCCCTAAAACTTATTGTATTATTATTGGGCAGTGAATATTAAAAATATAATCTACAGGTTGGACAGTTCTGCCCAACAGGTAGATTGGATAAGAATGGAGAAAGAGGATTGTTCCCCTTATAATATAGGAGCGATCCTTCTTTCCCCGATAAAACTGAACAATGTAATATACAAGAAGAATCCAATTATTCATAGTATAATTACGAATTTGGAAACAAATAAAATTAAGAAAATTTATCGCTTCTTTCTCCAATAGCTAATAATCCCTCATTCAAACCATCCATTATTGATAAAACATTTACCCATTGGGAAAGAATAGGAATTAAAATGATGGAGATATGTATGAAATGGGAAAAAACTTTTATCATTCCAACAATTACAACTAAAATATAATTTGAAAAGTAATCAGTATTTCAAATACCTTCAAATTCAAGATTATTTGAAAAAGTATATACAAGGATATCAAGCTTTAACCCCAGATCTACTGGAGGAAGGAATGAATAGAAAGGCAGAATCAAGCAATTTAATATCTTTACTTATATAATATAATTCTAAATATAGAAACACCAACGACAGAAGCAATTAGAAGAGACTGGGAACAAGAGTTATTGATAAAAATTCCGAACGATGGGATAAAAATTTATTATATGTAAACAAATGTTCAATGAATGTAGGACATAACCTAATTCAATTTAGAATTTTACTTAGATTATATTATTCGAAAACAAGACTGAATAAAATATTTTTCAAATGTTTTCCCCCATCTGCGACAAATGTCTAACTCAAAATGCCACTATAGCCACATTCCTTTGCCTCTTGTACAAAACTGTATACATTTTGGAATGAAATTTTTGGAATTTTTACAAAACTATTTAACACAAAATTGAACCCCAAACTAATTGAATTGATTATCTTTGGATCAATGGAATAGGGAAGTAAAACTAACTATATTCCAAGACGTTTTTCTTAATTATGGTCTAATAACAGCGAAAAAAACATATACTTTAATTTTGGAAAAACGCACCTACGCCAACATTTCAAAATGTGGATCTCAAACATGTCTGAAACGCTACATCTTGAGGAAATGAGATTCCTCTTGTTAGACAAAGTAGACCAATTCTTTAAAGATTTGTCTCCGTTCATCAACTTTATACAAGCATATGGTGCAAACATAACATAACCTTAGAAATTAAATGGTTTAGAACTGGGTGACGGATGGGAAAAAATATGAGATAGGTAGATCTCTCCTAATCACTCTTTTCTTTTTTACTTTTTCCTTCTCTTTCAATCTTTTAAACTTCTCACCTCTGTCCTTTTTATTTTTTTGTTCTGTTTTCTGTTTCTACTCGCCTGTCTATTTATTCCAACACTCTTTTTATTTCTTTTTTCTCTCACTGTTCTTTTATTATTGAACTAAAAGTATGAATTGTACAAGAATGAGAATATGTAATTTATGTATTAGGTACTTAAGTACCAGACTACTGTACTTACTTCTAACAAAAATAAGCAAAAAAAAACAAAAAAAAACTATGGTCCTCTATGGTTTACTTGAACATTCAAGTTGATTTGTAATTTTAACTCTTTTGCCCAAGCAGCAGCTGTCCCCAAGGTCAGGGTAACTGTGCTGGGAGGCTGTGGCTGGAACTGGGCGGGAGAGTGTGAATGGCGGGTGCCTGACAGAGCTCGCCGTGACTGCTTTGCGCCACATCTGCAGCCAACATCGTGACTGCTGTCTGTTGCCTCTCTCTGGTCACGGATGGTTTTGCACGTAGGTGGGGTGGGACCTGGGCCCAGTCACCCCCCTGTAGACAGGGGCAGGTGGGCCGGATGGTGATTGAAGGGCTAATTGCCGTTGGCTGTTTCAGGAACTGGAGTCACTGAAGTCTGCCGAGAAGCTTTGCCGACAGCTGATCTACCACCTGACGCCGCACTCCAAGTGGCAGCGACAGAGCATGTCCAGGCGCTCCCAGGCATGGTGAAGTACCCGCTGAGAGCCTGGCACCTGCCCACTCTCCACCTCCAGCCTTCATCTCTCAGAGAAGGGGGTCAGCAAAGGCCGACCAGGAACCAGATTTTTAATCGCAGTGAGAGGATTTAGTTCCTTTGAGAAATAAGAGATCAGTGTAATCATGAAGGAGCAGATTAAGGAAAGTTAAACTGGATGGAAAGCTGGTTGACAGGCAAAATGTGGAGCAGGAATAGGGAGGGATTCCACGGGCTGGAGATGAAGCGAATGAGGTTCCACAGAGGTATCAGTGCTCAGGCCCTGACCATTCACTGCAAAATTGTCAACGTTCTGGAATGCAAGAGCCTAATGTGAAGCCTCTCGCTTTGCCAATGAAACACCAAACAATGTGATTGAGAGCCTTGAGAATACAAAGAGACTTCGGGGGCAACTTAGACAAGTCGGGAGTGAGTGGGCAAACCTATCCACTTTAATGTGGACAAATGTGAAATCCATCACTCCAATAGGAAGAACAAGAACACTGACTGACTGTTTATAGACTGGGAGAAGGGGCAGGAAGGGAGCTGGTGTCTATGTACACCAGTCAGAGAGTTAACAAATAGTGGAGCAAATATTGAAAAAGGACCCAGGTCTTTGTTTGGTCCTTCTGAGCACAGGGGTAAGGATGTGCTTGCTGCAATGATACGGGGATATTTACGAGAACACACTTCTGCAGTACGTGTGGTGTTCTGGTCTTATCTCAATGGATGGTATAGCCACAGAGGGGAGTGCAGCAAAGGATAACTGGATGATGCCTGGGATGACAGGAATGGTATTAGGAGACACGAGACCGGCAGACGGTGCGAATTCGAGAAAACCAAAATGCTGGAGTAGCTAGTGGGACAGGGCAGCTTGCGTGGAGGGAAATGAACAGATGACGTTAGGGTTGTGAGTTCTTAGACTGAAATTAACCAGTGGCGGAACGATGGCGCATGGTTAGAGTTGCTGGTTACAGCGTTGCAGCGACAGAGACCGAGAAGTCGTTACGGGTGCTGTCTGTATGGGTTTGTACGTTCTTCTATGCCCTGGTGGAGGCTTTCTCGAGATCTTCGGTATCTCACGTCAAAGATTGTACAGGATGTGGTTAAATTGTAAATGGTAAAAATTCACCCTAGTGATGTGAGTGGGTAGAATTCATGGTGGGAATTCGCTGGTCGTGCGGACTCTATGGGCAGAGAGGGCCTGTTTCCCCCCGCACTGCCTCTCTAAACTAAACTAAAACTACAACTTTTACCCACATTGTTGGGATAGGGGAGTGGAACTGAGCAATGTGGTCACCTGGGTGAATGTCTGTACGTTGTGAGGCAATCTGCTCATGACTACATAGATATTGGACATAGATGGGGAGAACATTATTTCACTGAGAGGTAGTAATCCCCCCTGTATAATTTCTCTGTATACCCATCCTGTCAACCGGTGGGAACCCATTCAAGTGCCATCATAAGATATCTGCCGGATATGCAAGAAAAATGTGGAACTTTGCAAAGAGCTGTTGAACCTGGGGACCATGTCACCCATAGGGTTGTGTCCCCT
>CM069155.1:25970392-26187892 GCA_035221665.1 Okamejei kenojei
CCTAGTAACTGCTTCAAAAAATTCAAGAAGGTTTGTCAAACATGACCTTCCAGGCACAAATCCATGTTGACTGTTCCTGATCAGACCCTGTTTATCCAGATGCTTATATATATTATCTCTAAGTATCCTTTCCATTAATTTACCCACCACTGACGTCAAACTAACGGGGCTATAATTTCTAGGTTTATTCTTTGAACCCTTTTTAAACAATGGAACAACATGCGCAGTACGCCAATCCTCCGGCACTATTCCCGTTTCTAACGTGTTATATTCCCGTGTTATATCTTTCCCTCTCAACCCATTCTCTTGCTTTCTCTCCATAACCGTTGATACCCTTATTAATTAAGCATCTGTCAATCTCAGCATTAAAATTATCCAATGACTGCTTCCGCAAGGATTCCACAGATTCATCGCCCTCTGACTAAAGAAGTTCCTCCGCATCACCTTGCTAAAGGTACACCCTTTTATTGGCTGTGCCCTCTGGTACTAGACTCTGCCACTTGTGGAAACATCCTCTCCACATTCACTCTATCCAGGCCTTTCATTATTCGGTAAGGTTCAATAAGGTGTCCCCTCATCCTTCTAAACTCCAGTGAGTACAGGCTTAGTGCCGACAAGCACTCATCACACATTAACCCAATCAGCCCTGGGATCATTCTCATAAACCTCCTCTGGACCCTGTCCAATACCAGCACATCCTTATGCAAATATAGGGCCCAAAACTGCTCATAATACTCCAAATGCACTGACCAGTGCCTTTTGAGTCTCAGCATTACATCCCATTACCTTTGCCTTCCTTACTGCCGATTTGACTTGCAAATAAACTTGTCAGGTATCCTGCACCAGCACTCCCAAGTCCCTTTGCACTCTAATTTCTGAAATATTTCCACATTTAGAAAATATTCTACACCTATATTCCTACTCCACACTTTGCTACACTATATTCCATCTGCCACTTCTCTGCCCACTCACCCAACCTGTCCAAGTCCTTCTGTAGAGTCCCTTCTTTCTCTACACTCCCTGCCCATCCATCTATTTATGTCATATCTGCAAAAATGGCCACAAATCCTTTAATGCCCTCATCTAAATTATTGATATACAATGTGAAGAGCAGCAGTCCCAGCACAACCATTGCAGAACATGCAAGGTTGCAGCCAACCGGTAAAAGCCCCCTTAATGGCCACTTTTTGCCTTCTGCCATGCAGCCAACCTGCTATCCATGCTAGTATCTTCCCTCTGATACCCTGGGCTCTCATCTTCGTTAGCAGCCTCATGTGCAGCACCTTATCAAATGCTTCCTGAAAATCCAGGTAAACCTCATCCACTGACTCTCCTTTGTCTATCCTGGTATTTACTTCCTCAAAGAATTCCAACAAGTTTATCTGGCAAGATCTCCCTTTCGCAAAACGATGTTGACTTTGAGATATTTTTCGTGTGCTTCTAAATATTCAGAAACCTCACGTTTTATCTATATTACTAAAAGTCTCATCTTGACTACTTCCTGTTGTTCTGTATATTGATTTTAGAAAAAATGCTGCCACCTATGGCTGTGATTTTTGACCATCTTACTCCGAGTCCCCCTCCGCTGCGCAGGACAAGAGAATATTTCCCATCGATGAAAAATAAAAGAGTTATTAATGTTGAGATTCTCTCTCCTGAAGGCCACGCCCCTTCCGGAGGGACTATAAAACCCGGAAGTGTTGAGTGCCTCAGTCAATCCCTGCAAGATGGGGGAGTGAGAGGGTCACATCTCGCAGTCAGAGCTGTGAATAACACTGAACACATGTCTACTAAACCGAGTGCCCTTAATGTGGTTTGAAAATGCTTGTTAAAAGTGTTTTTTGGTTTGAAAATGCACGCTAAAAGTGTGTTTTGGTTTGAGAATGCTAAAGTTGCCCTGCCTAACTAAAGTTGCCTTGCCTAATTAAAGTTGTCTTGCCTAATTAAAGTTGCCTTGTCTTATTAAAGTTGCCTTGCCTTATTAAAGTTGCTTTGCTTAATTAAAGTTGCCTTGCTTAATTAAGGTTGCCTTGCCAATGCAACAGGTTTTGTTTTGAAAATGCGCCTTTTAACTGTGCCTTAGTTTTACTTAATCAATGTAGTAGTTTTTCTGGTTATAAAATAAATCTTAGTAAGAGTGAGCTATTTCCATTAAACAATCTAGTTTCAAATTATGGACAGTTTCCATTTAGATTGACTACCGAATGTTTTACTTATTTAGACATTAAGATTACCAAGAAACACAAGGATTTATTTAAAGCCAATTTTACACCTTTAATTGACCACATCAAACAACAGTTTACTAAATGGTCACCAATGTCCTTATCTCTAATAGGCCAAATCAATGCTATTAAAATGTTTATCTTACCTAAATTTGTATTTTTATTTCAGACGATACCAATTTTTATTTCTAAATCTTTCTTTGATATTATTGACTCCAAAATGTCCTTATATATATATATGGCAGAATAAAAATTCCAGACTAAGTAAAAAAATAGTTACAGAAATCAAAAAAGATGGTGGTTTGGCACTGCTAAACCTTGGATTTTACTATTGGGCAGTTAATGCTCGCTATTTAATGTTTTCAACAAAAGATTTAGCAGATACCCAATGTCCAGGATGGATAAATCTTGAATGTGATACTATGCAAGGGCTATCATTGGCTTCTATTCTAGGTGCCTGGTTACCTTTTACAATTATGAGATTGAATAAATATACGTCTAACCCAATATTAAGACATACATATATTAAGACATATGGTTTCAATTTAATACATTTTTTTGGATTGAATGATTTGATTTTATCGAGTCCTATCATATCTAATTATTTCTTCCAACCTTCTAGCACTGATCAAGCCTTTCTGTTATGGAAGAGGAAGGGATTAGTAGCTTTTACTAGTTTTAGGTATTGATTTACAACCTCACACTATTACTGCAATTTTTGGGCTACCAATGTTAGGTTCTATCCATCTGTCCCATTCCGCCCATCAGCTGATTGCTTTTACCACATTAATTGCCAGAAGATCTATTTTAATTTAAATGGAAAGATTCCAATCCTCCGACCACACTCAATTGGTACTCATGTTTAAATTTAGAAAAAATTAGGAGTGACATTGTTGAACCCTTGGTTAAATTTGATAGGACTTGGGGAAGATTTATTCAACATTTTCATACGACATAAACTGCCCCCTCTCCAACTGTTATAATTTTTTTTTTACTGGTATACGGTGGAACGGACTTGACGACGAACAACAACTTAAATTGTTGAAACTCGTTGCAGCCTAGTTCAATTTTCTTTTTTTTTCTTTCTCTTCTTTAGTTTAGGGGATTTTTGTTTTTTTGTTTTTTCTCTTTTTTTCTCTTTGTTTTTATACATACAAGTTCTCTTTTAAACACTTAACTATATTTACATAGAGACCGGGAGGTCTATATTCAATGTGTATTTTGACACTGGACTCATATTTAGGTTAATTTTTAAAAAAAAGTGGGATAACACAAAAATCAATGATCGGCATAGACTCAATGGGACAATAATCCTGTTTCCATGTTGTATGTTTCAATTTAATTCAACATGATATTGAACAATTGGAAATGTGGGCAGAAAAATGGCAGATGGAGTTTCATCTGGTCCAGTTGGAGGTGATGCATTGTGTGTTCAAATGTAAGGGGAAAGTATACGGTCAATGGCAGAGCCCATAGGAGCATTAATGTACAGAGGGATCTTCGGGTACAAGTCCATAGCTCCCTGAAAGTGGCAACACAAGTAGATAGAGTGGTAAAGAGGCGCACAATATACTTCTCTTTATTAGTCCAGGCATTGGATATAAAGGGTGGGAAGTCACATTACAGCAGTACAAAATTTTGGTTAGCTCATTTGGAATATTGTATGCAGTTCTGGTTGCCCCATTACAGGAACGATGTGGAGGCTTGACGAGGGTGCAAAAGAGGTTAATCAGAGAGTATTAACTTTTGGGAGAAATTGGACAAACTTGGATTGTTTCTCACGAGCTTCGGAGGCTGTGTGAGAAGTAGATGCAATCATGTGAGGCATACAATAGTAGGAGGATATGGTTGTGAATACAACTAATCTTCCTTTGATAGACACAAAATGCTGGAGTACCTCAGCGGGCCAGGCAGCATCTCCTGAGAGAAGTCATGTGAGGCATAATCAGTCTTTTCCCAGGGTGAAAATGTCAAATATTAATGGGCATACATTTAAGGTGAGAAGGGGAATGTTTTAAGGAAACCTGCAAGGTACCTGTTTTGCAGAGAGAGTGTCTGGAACTGCACTGCCTGGGGAAGCGGTAGAAAAGGAGACATTTAGGAGGTACTAGACGACCCGTGGCCCCATTGAGCCCCCGTTGTGATGCCACTGGGTCCCCTTTGTGAAGGCACTCAAGTATCCACTGAAGTATTAAATCAAAATGGCGATCTGAAAATGGTACCAGGCCCGGCAACCCTCCCCAACTGCGCAGGTGTGGCTGATGGGGCCAGCAAGTGGGAGCTACACTGCGCAGGCAGTATAAAGTAAATTAAAGTTAATGAAGGGAATAACTTTGTTAAATCGAATGATTTACTGCATAACACTGGCGAATGGTGAGTAAGGTGCCCCTAAAATCGTTGAGCTATATTGCTCCGTTTTGGCTGTATTTCAGGTACATACATACTTGCAAGATGAAACTTTTAGTTATATATATATTAGACCAAGTGGGAGTCGTTGGGTCCCTGTCACACGGGAGTCCTGATCCCCCAACTCAATATTTGACCACTTACCCATAGCCCCCACGGAAGCCTGGTCCCCCAACGCAACCCATTCCCCAACGCAATATTCCACCACTTACCCATTCCCCCATATTCCATAACTCACCCATAGCCCCCAACTGTGCAGGGGAATATTTCCCAGCACTGCCTCCCCCTCTTGCTTTGGGGACTTAAAAAAAGAATGCTATAGCACTTCCCCTGACTCCCCCAGCAATCCCTCCCCATCCTGTTCTGTGTTTAAAGGTTAAAAACTTGCTGGTAGGACTGAGTGTTCCTGGATTACAACTTTGTTGCAAGAAGATTTGGATTCCGAAAGCTGCTAATCTTTTCTAAACTTGAATTTGTAAAGCTAAAAATGTTAATAGCGTAAAATATAACATCAATCTGAACGAAACTTGACACAAACCACCACAGTACAATTTTGAGTAAGGTTGTGCAAAAAGTTCCGGGATCACTCGAACAAACACGCACTCACACACACGCACGCACACTCACAGACGCACGCACTCTCACAAACATACACGCACACTCACACACACACACACACATAGAAACAAACAAGATGAGAGTTTTATTAATAGATAGATGGATAGATACTAGACCAAGTGGGACCCGTTCGGCCCCGTTCCCTCAACGCAATATTCCACCACTCACCTCTTCCCCCTACGCAACCTGTTTCCACCACTCACCCGTTCTCCCAACACAACCCGTTCCCCCAATGCAATATTCCACCAATCATCCATAGCTCCCAACTGCGCAGGCGCGGCTCATTTCGCCCCAACACTCCCTCCCCCTCTTCTTCACCCTCCCTCTTCTCTCCCCTCTCCTCCTCCCCTGCTCACTCCTCCCTTGCCTCTCCCCCCCTCCTTTCCCCTACCTCAGTCACTCCCTCCATAACCCCTCTCCCCTCCCTACCCCCTCCTCTACATCTAACTCCCTGCTCCCCCACTCCTCACCTCTCCCCTACTTCGCTCCCCCACTGAACACAATGTTTAAATAATATTTCTCCTCCTCCCCTTCCCCACTCCGTCCCTCACCTCTCCCTCCCTCTTTCCCCTAACCTCAGACGGTGCTCCGCGGTGCCAATCAATCATCCCCACGTTGGGGGGGGGGGGGGGGGGGGTGAGGGTGGTAGCGGCACTCACCTCCCACCCCCCCACAAGGAATATTCTGGAATTTTTTTTTGTAAATAAAACCTCTCCCCAATTCCACCCCCCATCCCACAATGAAAACCGCGATGTTCACAGCAGCGTATGTAAATGAGATCCCATTGTGATTGGAGGACTGTGAGATCCCATTGTGACGACATAGCTGCAAACTACCAGAATTTCTGATCAACTACCACAGCATCTGTCAAGCTATTCTTCTCAAAGTCGGGTTTTTTAAACTTGTAAATATCAATAACGTGAAATATAACATCAATCTGAATGAAACGTTATACGAACGACCACGGGACAAAGGTGAGTAAGGTGGTGCAAAAATGTTAGTGCTACCGTGTACCATTTTGGCGTAGGTCCCTGATCACATACGCACAGATAGATAGATAGATAGATAGAAACAAGACAAGACCTTTAATAATATATAGATAGATAGATAGATTTAGACAGAACAGTCCAGGAATGAAGGGATATAGAACACATGCAGGCACATGTACAGTTTAAATTGGCTTCATGTTTGGCATAGACATGGTTGGCTAAAGGGGGCTGTTCCTGTGTTGTATTGTTTTGACAATTGGCAGGGGAAACTAACAGGCAGTTAATTATTTGAGAAACTATCTTGCAATGTGATTTAATCTTGTTTCTCCTGTGATCTAGGTGATAATAAACACGCTGTGGTTTAATTACAATGTGAAGCAAGCTGTGACTGAACCAAGATTTCACAATCAACTTTTCCCCAACATGACAATGGTTGAGGAGGCAATGGAGCAGGTTGGTGAAAGTGCTGTGGACACGTCTGGGTGATGGGGTCTGTGTACGGGCCAGCAGTGTGCAGTCACCCCGGGGAGCCATGTAGCAAGGGCCACACAGGCTCATATACCTCATTTCACAATGTAGGAGGACGTTGTTGTGACCATAACTAACCTCCCTGGGATAGACACAAAATGCTGGAGTACCTCAACAGGACAGGCAGCATCTCTGGAGGAATGGGTGACGTTTTGGATTGAGACCCTGGGTACAGGTATAGTGCTTATAAACCTAAGAGGTTTATTAAGCTGGATCCTGTACAAAGATGTCATAATTAACAAAGTCAACAGTCAGAGTCCATCCATCGAGAACTCAATGTGTGCAGTTCTGGTCGCTTTATTACAGAAGTGATGTGGAGGCTTTGGAAAGGATGCAGACAAGATGTGTCTAGATTTGAAAGTTTTAGCTTATAAGAAGAGGTTGGCCAAACTTGAATTGTTTTGTCTGGAGTATCAGAGGCTGAAGGGAGACCTGATAGGAGTATATAAAATTATGAAAGGCATGGATAGGGTACACAGTCAGAACTTTTCTCAGGGTGAAAATATAAAAGACCAGAGAATATAGCTTTCCGGTTAAAGGGAAAAGGGGAATATTTTTACACAGTGAGTGGTGGTTTCCTGGAACATGCTGCCAGGGGTGGTGCTGGAGGCAGATACCACAGCGGTATTTATGAGGGTATTAGATAGGCACATGAATATGCAGGGTGGAGGGATATGGATCAAGTGCAGACAGAGAATAGATTAACTTGACATCATGTTCAGCACAGTCATGGGCCGAAGGGCCTGTTACTGTGCTGCACTATTTGATGGACAAAATGTGATTATACCATTCAGGAATGGAGGGAGAGAGAAAGAGACGACCATAGGCCAGATAGCCTAACACCTGCCACTGGGCAAATGCTATTGAGATAATAACAGATTTACAAAAATCGCTACATCTGGTTTAATGAAAGGGAAAAGCTGTTTGATAGACCAGCTAGAGGTCTTTGAGGGGAACCAGTAAATGGGGTACATTCGATTGCCAGAAGGCATTTAGTAAAGTGCCACATTCACTGTGCAGGAGGGTCACCAGGATTGGGAGGGGGTTTAATTTATTGGCATGGACAGGGAGCATAAAACCTATGGAACACACAGAGCCAAGAATAATGTTTCCATTCAGAGTTCTTTAACACCCAGCTCTCTGGCTAGGCACCATTCAGTACTCTCCCTTATGCCAGGGACCTGGGTCCAATCCTGACTGCGGGTGCTGTCTGTACGCTTGTAGTTTGTACGCGCTCCCCGTGACCTGTGTGAATTTTCTCCTGGAGCTCTGGTTTCCTCCCACACTCCAAAAACGTACAGGTTTGAAGGCCAATTGGCTTGGTATAATGGTAAATTTTCCCCATTATGTGTGTAGGATAGGGCTAGTGTGCGGGGATCGCTGGTTGGCGCGGACTCAGTGGGCCGAAGGGCCTGTTTCCATGCGGTATCTCTCAACTTAACTAAACTATACAGGTTTAAACTAAAGTACACAGAATCCTCCGCCCACCCACACTGAAGAAGGGTCTCGACCCGAAACGTCGCCTATCTCCTTCGCTCCTTAGATGCTGCTGCACCCGCTGAGTTTCTCCAGCTTTTTGTGTACCCTCCTCAGTTACATTATTGGGTCCTCCCTCTGACCGAGACCAGTGGGAGCCATGGCCAGTGATGGAAATGGGGGGCACGCAGGGGTACGGTGTTCCCATACTTTTCAGTTTCCATGAGATGGAGAGTGTAGAGGAAAGTGGTGCTCTTTGGATCTCTCTCGCTCTCTCACTCTCACCTCGGCATTCCCGGAATCATTTGACGTTTTGCAGGGAAGGCTGCATTTGCGGTTCCTTCCTGTTGGGGGGGTGGGTGGGGCTCCTGGTCTGTTCCCTCCGCAGGTGCCGCCTGGCCCGCTGAGTTCCTCCAGCAGTCTGTGTTTTTTGTTTGGCACTGGAGTTGAAGATGGACACGGGGGGCTGCTCTGGGGAAAGGGAGTGGGTGGTGTTCCGGGTCGAGACCCTTTTGCAGACAATCACAAATACTCTCACCGACGAGAGTTCAGTTCAGTTAAATATTTTTATTAGACGTAAATACATATTAATAGAGTATACTTCTCACATACATTCGTAATTTTATTAATATTAACAATTATGTCTTATATATTTCTATACCTTTTTTTACAGATAAGAAAAGATAGAGAAAAATAAAGTAAGAGTAGAAATGAATGGAGTATTAAAAAAGTTATCCATCATTGGAGATATATCCATGATTTGTTATACATGATTCTTCATCTATTCCATTATTCAGGCTTCAGTCAGGCTCTCGTACCGAGCCATTTTGACCCTTTAGATGTTCAATAAATGGAGACCATATTCCTCTGAAAAGATCCAACTTGTCCAATAGTGTTTATTTAGGCATTCATCTAAAATTTCTGACTTTCTATTTCTAATTTCCTGTGTATTTGCTTTTACATAGTCTCTAATTTGTAGATATCTAAAGTAATCTTTTGAATGTAATCCATAAATTTGTTGTAATTCTTGAAATGAAAGGAAAGAATTTTCCCTGTAGAGATCTCCCATCTTATTAATTCCATAGTTTTTCCTTTGTACAAAACCTTTGTCCATCATTGAGGGTTTAAAAGTAATGTTATTTACAATGGTAAGGGCTAGTGGTATACATTCCAATTTTAATGTTTTCTTTATTTGTTTCCAAATACGTATTCCACTTTCTATTATAAGGTTTTCACTTTAGGTTTTCTTACCTATTTTAATATTGGCGAATAAAATCGAACTAATTTCAAAAGGCGAACAATCTTCTTTTTCCATTTTTAACCAGATTGGTTGTTTATCTGTCTCTACTAACCAAAAATTCATATTTTTAATATTAACTGCCCAGTAATAAAACATAAAGTTTGGTAGTGCTAGACCTCCAATTATTTTTGGTTTACATAAATGTTTTTTGTTTATTCTATGGCTCTTATAATCCCAGATAAAGTGGTGACTATAGAATCAACCTTCTTAAAAAATTTTTTAGGAAGATACATCAGAATCAATTGGAAAAGATATAGTAATTGCGGGAGAAAAATCATTTTTATTGCATTAATTCTACCTAGCATTGAGATAGGTAATGTTATCCAATATAAAATGTTCTTATTTAATTTATTCAATAAAAATGGAAAATTGGGATTTAAATAAAAAGTCAAATCTTTTTGTTACATGAATTCCAAGATATTGATTTTTTCATTTTAAAAGGAAATTGTTGTAGTATATTTAAGTTATTTACCATTATTGGCATGTTCACTTTTATTCCAATTATACTATATCCTGAAAATAAATCCAAATTCAGATATTAATTTTAGTAAATTTGTGGATACTAATTTCCGGCTTTGTAATATAAATGTTAATATGTCATCCGCATATAAAGAAATTTTATTTTCAGTATCTCTGGTGTTCATATCCATATATTTCAGGATGTAATCTCACCCGTTGAGCTAAAGGTTCTATTGCATAGTGCAAACAGTAGTGGGGATAGAGGACAACCCTTGTCTGCAGCCTCGGAATAGATTAAATTTAGTTGATAGCATTTGATTTGTTATTATTCTGGCTGTTGGATTAGTGTATAATAATTTAACCCAAGTAATAAACTTCTCTCCCTCCATAACCGAGAACAAATAAGACCATTCCACCTGGTCAAAGGCTTTCTCCGCATCTAACAAAATAATTACTAGATCTTTATTAATATCTCTTTTTGAATATATAATATTGTATAATCGTCTCAAGTTATATGAGGAATATCGTTTTGGTATAAATCCTGTTTGATCGGGGTGAATTAATTTATTAATAACTGTACTTAGTCTTTGTGCTAATATTTTGGTTAGTATCTTTTGATCAGGATTTAAAAGAGCTACAGCTCTATATGATCCTGGGTCATCCAGGTCTTTGTCGATTTTAGGTATAAGTGTTATAATAGATTCATTTAACGTTTCTGGTAGTTTCTGGTGAGTATAAATGTATTCATAGAGTGTCTTCAGACGTGGTGCAATCAGATCATAAAATGTTTTATAAAATTCCGGGCCTATACCATCTGGTCCCGATGTTTTACCGTTTTTTAATGATCTGATAGATTCTTCGATTTCTTTTACTGAAATTTCAGCATTTAATGATTCTCTATTTTGTGAATCCAACCCATTCAAATGACATTTTTTTTTAAATGCTTCTATTCCTATCTTGTTTTCTGTCGTTTTAGCTGAATATAAATTTTTATAATATTGCAAAAATCTCTCATTAATATCTTTAGGTTGTACTAATGGTTCGCCATTATATGATTTAATCCTATGGATTATTTTTTCTCCCTCCATCTGTCTTAATTGACGAACCAATAATTTTTGAAGTTTATCTCCAAATTCAAATTGTAATTGTTTAGTGTATTGGTAGAGTTTTACAATTTGATCTGTGTATATTTTATTTAATTTATATTTCAGTGCAGCGATTTTATTATGTGTTGTTATGGATGGATTAGCAGTGTTCTCTGTATCTAATTGTTTAATCTCCTTTTCCAATTCCTGTTGTTCCCTCCGATTCTTTTTATTGTAAAATGCTTGAGTAGAGATCATAATTCCACGGGCATATGCTTTAAAAGTTTCCCATAATAGGGAAGAGGATATTTCCGGTTTATCATTTATTTCAAACAAAATCTTGATCTGTTCTATAATATATTCCTGAGTTACTTTGTTTTTTAAAATTTGTGGATTAAATCTCCATTGTCCCCGTTTTTCCGTTTTACCATTTATTTTAATCATAAATGTTAAAGGTGCATGATCTGAGATTGTAATATTATGGTATTTTGAATTGTAAGTAAGTGAGATAAGTTTAGTGTCAACCAAAAAATAATCTATTCTTGAATAGGTTTTATGTACAGGTGAATAAAATGAATATTCTCGTACGGTTGGGTTTTCTACTCTCCAAACGTTTTTAATATTGCTAGTATCCATATATGCATTTAATAGGTCACTGGAATGGGATTTGGTTTTCCTTTGTCTTGTGGATCTGTCTAAATAGGAATCTAATGTACAATTTAAATCTCCTCCAATTATTAAGTCATGTTGTGCTATTTCCGGGATGTTGTTAAATATTTTCTTAAAAAACAGTGGACTATCAAAGTTTGGTCCATATACATTGACAAGAATCATTTTTTGTGCATTTAATTCTCCTATTACAATAATGTATCTGCCATCATTATCAGTTATAGTTGATGTATGTTTGAATAAAGTGCCTTTACGAAATAATATTGCTACACCTCTGGATTTGTGTGTGAAAGAATGGTACGTTTTATCTATCCATTTAGCTTTCAGCCTATGCTCGGCATCTTTTTTTAAATGTGTTTCTTGAATGAAAATCACATCAGCTTTAATTGCTTTTAAATGTGCTAATACTTTACCTCTCTTGATTGGTTCATTAATACCTTTAACGTTCCAGCTACAAAACGTTATTCCATCATTCCCCATATTCATTTTTAAATCTTGCATCTTTTGTCTATGGGGCTCTATTATAGAGCCAATGGTTCAGTTCGACAGACCTGACCTTACACCCGAACTCCGAATAGACGAATTTTAAGACCCTTAACTGTCTCTCACGTGTATATCTCCTTTGATCCAATTTGTAACTCCATTCAAACTGAAAATAATAATGATAGTTTATAATAGTAAAGAAAAGAGGACAGATTAAGAAATTAGTATTGTGCACAAAGAAGGAAAAAACTACATCTAGTATTAGTGTAGTTAGTGCTAGCCATACTAGCATGGCTAACCATCTACCGACTTTCATAGTTGATGTTGTGAACTTAACCAGCCCCTTTATATCTTGGAATTTTTATTCTATATCAATATTTTACCGGGGGTATTAAATTTTTAAATATTCGGATTCCAATAGTCGGAAATGTGAGGGTACAAATATTTAAAACTTGTTTGAAAATCTAATTTAAAAAAAACGAAAAGAAAGGAAGAAAGAAAATAAAAATGAGAATTGCTAGTAAAAAAGAAAGAAGGTTTCCAAAGAGGACAAATGAAATCAAACTCTATATTTGACTCTAATCATTCCATTATAAGTAAACATTGGTCATTAGTGATAATTATTAATTCTGATTATTAAAAATTCAACAGTATAATTTTAGTATTTATTAGTTATTTGTATTAGTAGTGCATTTATACTAATTATTAGTATCCATGGGAGAGTTTCCAATCCACGTCTTTCTCCAGCTGCCTTAGTCATCACTTCAATTCCATCCAGTCCTGCAAAGTCAGTTTATTCATTGGTGAGGGATCAAGCATCCTCTCAAGCCTTAATCTTCTGAGCAAAGTCCAATGCTTCCACAGGATTGGTGAAGAAATGTTCCTTCTTGTTGTACGTGACTCTTAGGGTGGCTGGATAGCTCAGACCATATTTCAAATTCTCCACTTCCCTCAGGATACTTTTGGTCTCATTAAATGCTTTTCGTTTCCTGGAGACCTCTGCTGGGTAATCTCGATGAATACTGATCCTGTCCTTCAAATAGAAGATTTCTGTTTCTTGATGTTTTTTGCATTATTTCCTCCAAGACGTGGTTGTACTGTACTTTTATTATCATTTGTCTTGGGGGAGCATTTTGTCTTGTCTGGCGTCTCATCACTCTATGTGCTTGGGCTAGTAAAGGCTTTTGAAGCAGAGATAAAACCTTTTGCAGTAAATTTGCAGTGAATTCTCGGGATCTTGATCTTTCCCTTCCCTTTCTGGAATACCCCCAAATCTTAAGTTCTGTCTTCTCTGGCGACCTTCCAATTCAGTACATTTCTCGGTTATTTTGCCCAGTAATTCAGTTAGACGTTGATTTTCAGTAATAAGCTTTGCTGTAGTCAGAGCGCTTGTTTCGGCTAGTTGTTCAAGGTCTTTTGTAACAGTCGTCTGCTGGTTCAGTGCCAGTTCCACCGGAGTCAGCCTTTGTTCAAAGTCAGTTTTCACATTTTTGATTTTATCATTCTTCTCCTTTGCCATTTCGATCATTATTTCTGCGATTTCTTTCTTCAACTCTTCCGATGTATTCTTAGTTGTAGTATTAATGTTGGTATTAATTTCAAACTTTAAGTCCATCATTTCCTCCTTGATTTTTTTTATTTCTTCACCAATATTCATCAGCTTTATTTCTTCCCTTAAAGCAGCAATTTCACCTGCAATAAAAGTTTTGAGATCATCACATTCAGATTTTTTCGCTGTTTTTTTCGTCAAATCTTCTTGGGATAACGTCCTACCTGAGCCCGAGGCTTCAGTCGGGCCTTTTTCTCGTTCCACCGTTTTCTGCCTAGCAACAGTACGAGTTGTCGGTTTCTCCGGGAGGGGGCTGCGCTGCATAGACATGATAAGTCGCGCGCCTGATGACGTCACTCACAGCAGTCGGTACAGAAGCAGCAGGCAACAGGTAGGTCATTTTCTCCCCGGTTTTTGAGCGTTTTTTCTCACGGAGCTTGCTGGCATTACTCCTTAGCCCTCCGTAGCGCCACCGGAAGTCCGAGAGTTCAGTTCAGTCTGAAGAAGGGTCTTCTCTCCTGAGTCACTGCCTGTCCCGCTGAGTTACTCCAGCTTTATGTCTAACTTCAATTTCAAGAGTTAAGTAAAAAACACAGAGTGCTGGTGGAACTCAGCGGGCTAGGCGGCATCTGTGGAGGGCAGGGCCGGCCTTAAGCTGATTGGACCAATTGCTCCCAATTGAGCCCCGCGCCTAAGGGGGCCCCGTGCTAGAGTAATCTACTCTCGGCTCAGGTAGATCTACCCCGGGTGGAAGGGGGAGAGCGAGTAGAGGGGTGGAGGGGGAAGAAAGGGGTAGACGGGGAGGGGGTGTGAGGGGAATGGAGAAGGGAGAGAGGAGAGAGGGTAGGTGGGTCATTCTCTCATGGTCCCGGGGCAGTGCTCCTGCCCCTCCAGTCGCCTTGCTTCACGCGCACAGCCCCGCTTCCACCCCTCTCTCTCCCTGGGGAGACACGGTGAACAATACAGGGAGGGCCGGTCCGGGGGTTGGAGCAACATTTACAAACCTCGGCCTCAGCTCACACCTGTCCGCTCGGACCCCGGCATCCGCTCCCGCCGCCGGCCCTCTCCCTCCCTTCTCTTCCTTCCCTCCCTTCTCTCCTTCCCTCCCTCCTTCCTCTCTCTCTTTTCCCTACTCCTCTTCCCTCCCTCCCTCCGCTCTCTCTTTTCTCTTCCCTCATTCTCTCCTGCCCTCCCTCCTTCCTCTCTCTCCTTTCCCTACCCTTCCCTCCTTCCTCTCTCTTTTCCCTTCTTTCCCTCCCTCCTCTCCTTCCCTCCATCCTCTCTCTCTTTTCCGTACTCCCCTTCCCTCCCTCCCTTCTTTCTCTCCTTCCTTCTCTCTTTTCCCTTCCCTCCTCCCTCCCTTCCTTCTTTCTCTAATTCCCTCACTCCCTTCTCTCCTCCCTTCTCACTCTCCCTTCCTTCTCTCATTCCCTCACACACACACACATAACACACAGACAACTAACATAAACACACACATCACGCACAAACAACTAACATACACACAACTAAGACACACACACACACAACTAAGTTAGGATGGGGCTGAAGCCCAAAATTTAATGCCTGGATTGATTTTTCACCAATAGTTATTGGTTTTCCCCCCCACCGGATCTAGTTAATTATTTTTTTTTTTCATTTCAGTCACTAAAACAAGTGATGTTGTAACTATGTACTTTTCAGAGGTGATTTACACATTTTGTTTGTTACTTGTAGGCTTACATGTATGCAATTTTATATTAAAATGTAGCTCAGATCTGTTTGGTCCATTAACTTGCAGCCACTTTTTAAGCACACATTTTGATTACTTTCCATTCTACCATAGAGATATAAAGTCTATAATAGACTTTATTTGTATTTCTATGATTCTACAGACCTTGGCTGGGAACCTGGGGCTCATCAAAATTGTTCCCAATTGGGCCCTGCACCTCCTAAGGCCGGCCCTGGGATTAGGAGTTGTTTCGGGCCAGGGTTCTTCTTCAATAGAAAGGAACTGCAGATCAAAGATACTAGAGTGGATACTAGTATCTTTGCTGCAGATCAGGCATGATATTCTTCTGATTTAAATCGGAATTCCGATTTTATTGTTTTCCTATTTGTCAATTTTTTGTGTCTGATTATTTGGCGGCCAATCAACCGCTGTCTCTAAGGGGGTTGCGTCCAATCACCGACCAGCTTCCCTTAAAGTTCCTGGCCAATCAACAAATCGGTCTCCTCCCGTCCAATCAGCCACTGTCTCCAAGGGCATTGTGTCCAATCACATAATGCGCTGGTCACTCGGCGGCCAATCAGACACAGTCTCTGATGGGCCTCGCGATCAATCACCGACCTGCTTCCCTCACCGAAGGCGATGATGGCTGCAGCCAACACACAGGGAGAGAGAGAGAGAGAGAGAGATGCAAGAAAGCAGCTATGACATATAATACACAATAAACTATATTATAAATACACAATAAATAAGTTATGCATTTTCTCCTCACCACCGGACCCCCCCGCTTCATGCACGGGCCGCAGGCACCTGCCTGACAAGCTGCGTTTGGCTATGGAGTATCAGCGGATGGAGGATGTGAGGATGTGGGTATTGTGTGGTGTTCCGACAGCCCATGGGCTTCCCCACTCCATATGGTTTCCAAGTCGTCTGGTGGGTGGAGACCTTGTGTAGACCACCGTCGCCATAACACCGTCACAACTGCTGACCGCTTCCCATTCCCGCACATCCAGGTCTTCACGGCCCATTTGGACGGGGCTAACATATTCTCCAATGTAGATCTGGTGCGTGGTTACCACCAGATCCCTATCCATCCCGATGATGTGCCCAAGACCGCCATCATTACCCCGTTTGGCCTGTTTGAGTGGTTGCGGATGCCGTTCAGCCTTAAGAATGCCATGCAAACTTTTCAGCAGCTTATGGACATGGTTGGCCGGCGGTTGGTCTTGTATTCATTTATCTGGATGACATTCTGGTCACCAGCCGATCCCCCATTAAAGGGCCCCAGGAGTTTGTGGGGATGATTAACTTTTATCACCGTTTTATGCCAGCGGCGGCCCAGGTCATGCGGCCTTTGATCCAGTGTCTGGCCAACAAGCAGCGGGACCTGGTGTGGGACGCGGAGACAACGGCTTTTGACGGGGCCAAGTAGGCTAACACCACCGTGCTCATGCACCCGTGGGCTGCTGCCCCAACCACCTACACTTTCGACGCTTCTGATCCTGCCGTTGGGGGGGGGGGGCCACGAGCAGCTTATCGATGGTCGCTGGCAGCCGCTTGCCTTTTTCAGCCGGCACCTGCGCACCCCATCCCTCCCTCCCCCCCCCCCCCCCAAGCGGAACTAGAGTGCTTTCGACCTTGAGCTCCTGGCTCTCTATTTGGTAGTTCGGCATTTCCAGTATTTCCTGGAGGGCAGGCACTTCACGGCCTTCACTGACCACAAGCCCCTCACTGTTGCGTTTGCGAAGGTGTCCGACCCCTGGTCCGCTCGCCACCAGTGGCACATGGCGTTCGTCTCCGAGTTTACCACCGATGCCCAGCATGTGGCGGGTAAGCTTAACCACGTTGCTGATGCCTTATCTTGCCCTGTGGTTCATGCCGTGCTGTCCGTTGTCCTCTCCATTGATTATTCTGGGCTGGCTGCTGCGCAACGAGATGGCGACGAGGAGCTTTCCTATCATGCCGCTGTTTCGGGGTTGGTATTGGAGGATGTCCCGCTCGTTCCCTCGGTTGTGACGGTCCTTTGTGATGTCTCCACCAGGCGTCCCGTCGTCCCTGTGGTTTGTTTTCGACTCCATCTACGAGCTGGCCCACCCTCCCATCCGGGTGACTACTGTGTTGGTGGCGGCCAAGTTCATCTGGCATGGGCCAGGGCCAGGGCCTGTATTCCCTGCCAGACGTCCAGGTTCCAGCGGCATGTCCGTGCGCCGCTCCAGGACTTTGTCGTCCCTCAACAACGGTTGGAGCATATTCACGTCCACCTGGTTGGTCTCCTGCCGCTGTCCCGTGGTGTCACCCACCTGCTCACGATTGTGGACCATTTCATGCGGTGGCCCGAGGCCGTCCCGCTCCCTGACACTTCCATCGCGACGTGCCCGGGCTCTCGTGGCCCACTGGGTAGCACGTTTTGGAGTTCCAGCCGACATCTCTTCAGACTGTGGTGCTCAGTTCACCTCTGCCCTGTGGTCAGCCATGGCTCAGCTGTACGGTGCTCAGCTGCATCATACCACTGCGTACCACCCTCAGGCCAATGGTTTGGTCGAGCGGTTTCAGCTTTGAAAGCATGGCTCACGTGCCCTGATTGGGAGGATGCGTTGCCTTGTGTGTTGCTGGGGACCCGCATGGCCCCCAAGGCGGATTTGGACCCGTCATCTGCGGAGCTGGTTTACGGCTCCCCTCTGAAGGTGCCTGGCAATTTCCTATCTGCGGCTTGGGGGCAGCAGGGACCCCCTTCGTCTGTGCTGGCATACCTTCCGAGAGAGTGGGTGGACTGGCTCTTGTTCCGACCTCTCGCCACGGTGTTGCTCCTTCCTATGTTCCGCCTGCACTCAAGGAGCGCACCTTTGTTTTCCTCCGTAGGGACTCGCACCAGACTCCGGCCGTATGAGGGTCCTTTCCAGGTGTAGCGGCCCGGCGTCGCGACTTATGTTTTGGATGTCGGAGGCCGGGAGGAGATAGTTTCGGTGGCCCGCCCCAAGCCCGCCCCTCTGGATGTCGACAGCCCGGTGTTGGTGGCCCAACCCCGTCGTAGAGATCGTCCGCTGGCCATCCCGCTTTCGCCTGTTGCACCTGTTATGCCCCTCCCTCCTGTCTCCACTCTGTCTGGCCGCCTGATTCAGACTCCTGCTTGTTTCCTTTCCTCTGGTTCTGGGGAGGTGGGGGTCCTGTAGCGGCACCTAGTGGTGGGGCTAGGAAGTCGTTTCGCGGGTTTTTAAGTTATCAACGCTCCTCCCAGCGACAGGAGCTATGTTCTTGAGCTCGACTAGGCTTGCGTAGTTACAGGTTTCTGTTTGTATTTTACAAATTAAAAAACTATTTCACTCAACCCATCTGGTCTCGCTTCACTGCAAAGGCTTCACTGGAGCCAAAACGTAACCTATTCTTTCTCTCCAGAGATGCTGCCTGACCCGCTGAGTTACTCCAGCATTGTGTGTCTATATTTGGTGTAAAGCAGCATCTGTAGTTCCTTTCTGCACATTCCTCGGCCGCTGGATGCAGAGGCAGCGAGCCTGTCCCAAGCCGCCCACCTGTTCCTCTGCCTGTGTGACTGTGTACGGGTGGAGAACGGACCTGGAGCTCCGTCCATCGTCCTATCCCGTTCCGTCCACTGGGCCCAGCCTGTTACCCATCTCGGGGCGGCCTCGACAGCGGGTGCCCAGCTCCGCCACCACGCATCTCAGCCTCGGGCTTGCTGCCTGTGGGGCCGGGGGCAACTGTACTCTGTACATTACTGTACTCTGTACATTACTGTACTCTGTTCCTGCTGTGTGTGATTATATGAACGCTGTGACATTATGACAATGCCAATAAATTGTGAGAGTACTTTGTTTGCACATTCTGCCCTCAGCTGGTCGTGTTGTCTATCGGCTGCCCGGGAAGGGAAGCTCCGGCCCGGTTCCAGCAGCAGTTCCACAGTGCGGCCGGGGTCACGGACCTGCACATCTTCATACAAAGGTCACAAACAGGCCCGTACGAAGCTTTTCAAAAAGGGAGGTGGCATGACAGGATTACAAACATTTTATGTGATGTAATGTGCGCACATCACGAACGTGAAGCCCCTCGCGGCTGGGGTTTTAAATCTCTGTTGCACCCTGAGCCTTATTTTGGAGCATTTTTGCACCAAATTTATGACCAATATTTCAGAAATAATTTTGGTGGAGTCAAGATCAATAATTGCAGAGCTGCCAAGTTTCACCGAGCATTTCCGTATTTTGATGGCTGAAAATCAGTATTTTGTTGGGGAAATCGGTATTCCTCACTTAAAAGGGTTGACGGTGGATATACAATGGAAGACATTTAAAGACTGCATGGATGAACTACAAAAATTCTTCATCCCAGTTTGGCAAAATAATAAATCGGGGAAGATAGTGCATCCGTGGATAACAAGGGAAATCAGGGATAGTATCAAGGCAAAAGATGATGCGTACAAAGTAGCCAGAAAAAGCAGCATACCAGAGGACTGGGAGAAATTCAGAGACCAGCAGAGGAGGACAAAGGGCTTAATTAGGAAAGGAAAAATAGATTATGAAAGAAAACTGGCAGGGAACATAAAAACTGACTGCAAAAGTATTTATAGATATGTGAAAAGAAAGAGATTAGTTAAATCAAATGCAGGTCCCTTGCAGTCAGAAACAGGTGAGTTGATCATGGGGAACAAGGATATGGCGGACCAATTGAATAACTACTTTGGTTCCGTCTTCACTAAGGAAGACATAAATAATCTGCCGGAAATAGCAGGGACCGCGGGTCAAAGGAGGAATTGAGTGAAATCCAGGTTAGTCGGGAAGTGGTGTTGGGTAAATTGAATGGATTAAAGGCCGATAAATCCCCAGGGCCAGATAGGCTGCATCCCAGAGTATTAAGGAAGTAGCTCCAGAAATAGTGGATGCATTAGTGATAATCTTTCAAAACTCTTTAGATTCTGGAGTAGTTCCTGAAGATTGGCGGGTAGCAAACGTAACCCCTCTTTTTAAGAAGGGAGGGAGAGAGAAAACGGGGAATTACAGACCCGTTACTCTAACATCGGTAGTGGGGAAACTGCTAGAGTCAGTTATTAAAGATGGGATAGCAGCACATTTGGAAAGTGGTGAAATCATTGGACAAAGTCAGCATGGATTTATTGTGAGATTTTTTGAGGATGTAACTAGTAGCGTGGATAAGGGAGAACCAGTGGATGTGGTGTATCTGGACTTCCAGAAGGCTTTCGACAAGGTCCCACATAAGAGATTAGTATACAAACTTAAAGCATACGGCATTGGGGGATCAGTATTGATGTGGATAGAGAACTGGCTGGCAAACAGGAAGCAAAGAGTAGGAGTAAACGGGTCTTTTTCACAATGGCAGGCAGTGACTAGTGGGGTACCACATGGCTCAGTGCTGGGACCCCTGCTATTTACAATATATATTGATGATCTGGATGAGGGAATTGAAGGCAATATCTCCAAGTTTGCGGATGACACTAAGCTGGGGGGCAGTGTTAGCTGTGAGGAGGATGCTAGGAGACTGCAAGGTGAGTGGGCAAATGTTTGGCAGATGCAGTATAATGTGGATAAATGTGAGGTTATCCACTTTGGTGGCAAAAACAGGAAAGCAGACTATTATCTAAATGGTGGACGATTCGGAAAAGGGGAGATGCAGCGAGACCTGGGTGTCATGGTACACCAGTCATTGAAAGTAGGCATGCAGGTGCAGTAGGCAGTGAAGAAAGCGAATGGTATGTTAGCTTTCATAGCAAAAGGATTTGAGTATAGGAGCAGGAAGGTTCTACTTCAGTTGTACAGGGTCTTGGTGAGACCACACCTGGAGTATTGCGTACAGTTTTGGTCTCCAAATCTGAGGAAGGACATTATTGCCATAGAGGGAGCGCAGAGATTCCTGGGATGTCAGGGCTGCCTTATGAAGAAAGACTGGATAGACTCGGTTTATACTCTCTAGAATTTATGAGATTGAGAGGGGATCTTATAGAAACTTACAAAATTCTTAAGGGGTTGGACAGGCTAGATGCAGGAAGATTGTTCCCGATGTTGGGGAAGTCCAGGACAAGGGGTCACAGCTTGAGGATAAGGGGGAAATCCTTTAAGAAGGAGATGAGAAAGACTTTTTTCACACAGAGAGTGGTGAGTCTCTGGAACTCTCTGCCACAGAGGGTAGTTGAGGTCAGTTCATTGGTTATATTTAAGAGGGAGTTAGATGTGGCCCTTGTGGCTAAGGGGATCAGGGGTATGGAGAGAAGGCAGGTACGGGATACTGAGTTGGATGATCAGCCATGATCATATTGAATGGCGGTGCAGGCTCGAAGGGCCGAATGGCCTACTCCTGCACCTATTGTCTATTCAGAGATGCCAACCCTAAATTTAGTTCACAGTAACATTCAACCCATTTGTCAGTAACAAATGGGGGTAAATGCATTTCTCTCAGTAACATGTTGCGGCACCAGAAATATGCATGGCAACGACCCAAAATCTGCAACGCGCGTTGAATCCAACCTTCCTTTTTTCAACTAGTACTATATACAAACTCATTAAACACACATAAACATCCTTTAGTATACACAGTATCACTTAAAAGATGTACTTATATATATTTTGATGAGTCTTGAATGCTTTAGCCTTCAGGCACAGCTAACAATACTTTTCATACTTTCAGTTTTCCTTCTCATCTGACTCTAGTCTGAAAGGGGTCTCGACCCAAAGCATCACCTATTCATTTTCTCCAAGATGCTGCCTGCCCCACTGAGTTACTCCGGCATTTTGTGTCTATCTTCAGTGTAAACCAGCATCTGCAATTCCTTCCTGCACACACTATGTACATAGGTGTATACAATGAATGTTTTGTTGCTTAGTATGTGTTTTACAGAGTACTGTGCTTACATATGTTGCACTGCTGCAAGTAAGTTTCATTGTTCCCTTTCAGGACACATAAGTTCATAAGATATAGGAGCAGTGAGGCCATTCAGCCCATCAAGTCTATTCCGTCATTCAATAGTAGCTGATCTATCTTTCCCTCTGGACCCCATTCTCCTGCCTTCTCATAACCGTTGACATCCAAGCAATAATCTGTCACTCTCCACCTTAAAAATACCCATTTGACTTGGCCTCCGCAGCCTTCTGTGGTAATGGTTCCCCCAGATTCACCGCCCTCGGACTAAATAAATTCCTCCTCATCTCCCCCCTAAAAGGTACGTGACAAAGGTAAAGCGTTGTGTAAATGTCTGAAGAAGGCTCTTGACCCGAAACGCTGCCTATCTCCTTGGCTCCTTCGATGCTGCTGCACCCGCTGAGTTTCTCCAAGCCTTTTGTGTACCCCCAAAGGTAAAACATTGTTGACTCTTGGAGTGGTTTGAAGGAGGTGCCGAGCTGGGCTCCACTTACCTTCATGAAGGGAGCTGCCGTAGGACGAGGCGCTGGCGCTGGCCCTGCTGCTGCTCTTTAACATGGTGAGGACCTGCTCCTGGACCCTCATGCTCTTCTGCTGGCTGCCCTGCCGGTGCTCGCTGCGCTGGTCCAGCTGTCGGTCGGACGGGACGGCCAGGGTGGAGACCGGGGCGTCCGACGGCAAGGCGGACTTGGGAAAGTGAACGTCCTGCATCGCTGCGTTCATTCTCGCTGGCTCTTTCCCCTCCCGAGGAAGTGTGTCAAAGGTGCGCTGGTGTTCGCCCGACCTGGACAACGATGAAGTCCCTCTCCCTCCCTCCTCCGCCGGTGGCTATGATCAAAGATCCTACAGCGATCTTTGCCTGTGATCTCCCTGACGCCTTTCCGCGGTGGGGCTGGGCCCGAGGGAGGAGACTGGTGCCCTGCCCCGTCGCTGCCTGCCTGCTACAACGTGGAGCTCCATCTTCCCAGGTGAGTGAGTTCCCAGGTTGCACGTGTCCAACCGCCGCTCGTTCCCGTTCCCGCCCTTCCCGCTGCACGTGTCCAACCGCCGCTCGTTCCCGTTCCCGCCCTTCCCGCTGCACGTGTCCAACCGCCGCTCGTTCCCGCCCTTCCCGCTGCACGTGTCCAACCGCCGCTCGTTCCCGCCCTTCCCGCTGCACGTGTCCAACCGCTGCTCGTTCCCGCTCCCGCCCTTCCCGTTTATTGTTTTGATTATTTTTCGTTCCCGCCCTTCTCCGTAACGACATGTTTGGCTGCCGGAACACCGTAATAAAGTTATTTCGCCGGGACAAAATACGGCGAATCCGGGACACTTGGCATCTCTGCTAATTTCTATGTTTCTATGTTTCTAAATGTAATGGAACGTAGTACACAGAAACTGGATTTTTGAAAATCAGTGTTTTGCATGCAACCTCATGTATTCTCAAATATCATTATGGAATACTGAAAATCTACTACTGAATTGTGAAGCCATTTTTTAAATGTGAATTTATAATTCTTGATTTTGATTCCATTACATAAAAATATATAATAACTAGACTAAGTGGGACCCGTTGGGTCTCATGTTCACACGGTCCCCTGACGCAATATTCCACCTCTCCACCATTTCCAATATTGGTGGCCAGTGGGGTGGGGGCTTTCTGGAGCGCTGGTATGGGTGTTGTTGGCTGCAGGGACTACTGGTCTCCAGAGCGCTAGTATGGACATTGTGGGCCAAATGGATTCTTGGGGTGGCAGCTCAGTCTCTCAAGCCTGATGTGCTGGCAGCTCACTCACGGCTGGTGGGCTGGCAGTTGACTCACGGCTATTCCTTGAAATTCCATTTCAAGCAGAGTGCAAGGCCACCAAATTCAAATCCATTTTAAAAATAATTTTAAGCAGGGTGCAAGGCCACCGAATTCAAGTGCAGTTTCATACCATTTCAAGGAGGGTGCAAGGCCACCAAATTCAAATGCAGTTTCATACCATTTCAAGCAGGGTGAAACCACCATAAAACCACACAAAACACCACACTCACAGTTCAGTAGACATTCAGTGGATTCAGTTGATTCACAGCTCAGACAGAGTTGTGACCTCTCACTCCCCCATCATGCATAGACTGAGCCACACCCACACTTCTGGGTTTTATAATCCCTCCCCCTCCCACCGGAAAAGGTGTAGCCTTCATGGCGTGATTGACAGGAGAGAGATTCTCAACATTTTTTATTTAATTTTAATTTTTTTTATTGTAGAAACAATATATACAAAGTACACTCTTATACGACATTGAGAGTTATGTAATATATAAAATTATAACATATTGATTATCGATTAATACTATTTATGTTAATTTGTAATATTATCCATTATACATTTCATTGTTTATTTATTTTATATAATTGGGAGTATATGTAGTATATTCCTAAAATAAGTAATACACTTAGATTTCTCAAATCATAGATATTCTTCTAATTACCAAATAGAAATCCCCGCTAATATAACTACGTAGTACCCAATCTTAAACAAAGTTTTTTTGATATTCATAATGTTATCAAAATATTAATAATGTTTGTATTATTGTTAATTTTATTATTTCATAATTATTGTATAATTGAAAATACATAGTTTTATATAATTACAAGTTTAAGACATCTATAATCTTTTCATACGAACAGAAATAAGTGTGTACGTATTAAAAATTTATATAATATGTTTCTATAATTTTTTCCTTAATTAAAGATAGAAAGATAGAGAGAAAGAATAGAAAATAGAAAAGAAAATGTGAAAAGTTTGATGGAGATTGAAGTATTACTAAATAATCCAATCTTGGAGATACATTCATGATTTGTTATGTGTATTTCTTCATCCATTCAGATATTCAGGCCTCAGTCAAGTCCCTGCGCCGAACCATTGTGACCCTGTAGATATTTAATATAGGGAGACCATATCTCCTTGAAGAGATCTAACCTGTCCATAAGGACAAGTCTCAATCTCTCCAAGTGAAGTGTCTCCGTCATTTCTGTATTCCACATTTTAATTGTTGGGGATACAGGGCCTTTCCAAAATTTTAATATTAATTTTTTCCCAATTATTAAAGAATAGTCGATAAAAGTTCTATGATTCTTTGTAATTATTTGTTCCGTTTCCGGTATTCCAAGTATGATTAACTTTGGGTCATAAATCATAGTAATATTAATAACTTTCGAGATTATTTTAAATATTTCATTCCAATATTCTAAAATCTTCGTACAATTAGTAAATGAGTGTGACAAAGTTGCTTCTATGATTTGACATTTATCACATATAGGTGATAGTTTTGGAAATATATTATGTAGTTTAGATTTAGAATAATGTAATCTATGTAAGATTTTAAACTGTATAAGTGCATGTTTAGCATTTAAAGAGCAGTAATGTATATGTTGTAGGCTTTCTTCCCATATTTCTGGACTTATTATTTGACTTAATTCATTTTCCCAGCGCTGTCTATGTATTTTCCGATGATGGAATATCACTTTCCAACAAAATATTGTAAATGTATGATATCATTTTTTCTGTATTTGGATGTTTATTCAAGCATTCATCTAAAATTTCACTCTTTCTATTTCTAAGTTCTTGTGTGTTTGCAGAGATATAGTTTCTGATTTGTAAATATCTGAAATATTCATTATTATGAAGCCCGTAGGTTTCTTGTAATTCTTGAAATGAAAGAAAAGAATTATCCTTATAAAGATCCCCTATAATTTAAAATTCCTTTATTTTTCCATTGTATAAAAGCTTTATCCATCATTGACGGTTTAAACGTAAAGTTGTTGGCAATTGTAAGACCTAGCGGTATAAATTTTAGTTTTAGTGTTTTCTTTATTTGTTTCCAAATACGTATTCCACTTTCTATTATCAAATTTTCACTATAAATTTTCTTAGGTACATTAGTATTAGCAAATATTATAGAGCTAATTTCAAATGGAAAACAGTCTTCTCTTTCCATTTTTAACCAATTTGGTTTATTATCTATTTCTCCTAACCAAAATTCATATTTCTAATGTTAACTGCCCAATAATAAAACATAAAAATTTGGTAAAGCTAAACCCCCGTTTATTTTAGCTTTACATAAATGTTTTTTATTTATTCTATGATTTTTATAATCCCAAATAAAGTTAGTGACTATTGAATCTACTTTTTAAAAAAATTTTTAGAGAGATATATCGGGATTGATTGAAATAAATATAATAATTGTGGGAGGAAAATCATTTTTATTGCGTTTATTTTTACCTAACATTGAGATAGGTAAGCTTTTCCAGTATAAGATATTTTTATTTAATTTATTCAATAATAACGGGAAATTAGATTTAAATAAAGAGTCAAATCTTTTTGTAACAAAAATACCAAGATATTTAATATTTTCATTTGTTATCTTAAAAGGAAATTGTTGTAATATCTGTAAATTATTCATGGTTATTGGCATAAGTTCACTTTTATTCCAATTGATACTGTATCCTGAAATTAAACCAAATTCCGTTATTAGTTTTAACAAATTACAGATACTTATTTCCGGTTTAGTAATATAAAGTAATATATCGTCCGCATATAACGAGATTTTATTCTTAGTATCTTTAGTATCGTATCCATATATTTCTGGATGTAATCTTACCCTTTGAGCAAGAGGTTCGATTGCTAACGCAAACAGTAATGGTGATAAAGGACAGCCTTGTCTACAACCTTGAGATAAACTAAACTTAGTTGATAACATATGGTTTGTTATTATTCTAGCTGTTGGATTTGCATATAATAATTTAATCCAAGTAGTAAACTTATCACCAAGCTTAAAGGCTTCCATCACCGAAAATAGATAAGGCCATTCCACCTGGTCAAAAGCTTTTTCTGCATCCAACGAGATGACTACTAAGTCTTTTTTATCACTTCTTTTCGAATATATGATATTAAATAACCGTCTTAAATTATATGAAGAATATCTTTTAGGTATAAATCCTGTTTGATCAGGATGAATTAATTCGTTAACAATTTTGCTTAGTCTTTGTGCAAGAATCTTTGTTAAAATTTTTTGATCCGTATTTAATAAAGCAATTGCTCTATACGATCCTGGGTCATCCAAATCTTTATTTATTTTGGGTATAAGTGTTATAATAGATTCGTTCAATGTATCTGGTAATTTCTCTTGTGTATATATCTGTTCATATAATGATTTTAAATATGGGACCATTTGGTCATGAAAAATTTTATAAAATTCCGAGCCTGGAGTTTTACCATTTTTTAAAGATTTAATAGATTCTTGGATTTCTTTTATTGAAATATCGGCATTTAAAAATTCTCTATTTTGTAAATCTAATTCTTTTAAGTTACATACATTTAAAAAGGCATCTATTTCTGTTTTATTTACTGTTGTGTTACCAGTATACAAATTTTTATAATATTGCATAAATCTTTCATTAATATCCTTGGGTTGTATTAATAATTCACCGTTTTGTGATTTAATCCTATGTATAATTTTTTCAGCTTCAATTTTCCTTAATTGTCGAGCCAATAGTTTTTGTGGTTTGTCTCCAAATTCAAACAACAATTGTTTAGTATGTTGGTAGTATTTTAAAACTTGATCAGTATATATTTTATTTAATTTATACTTCAATGCTACAATTTTATTATGTATTATTATATCTGATTTTGTTTGCATTCTGTATATCTAATTGTTTAATCTCCCTTTCTAAGTCATGTTGTTCCTTCCGAATCTTCTTATTATGAAATGCTTGTGAAGAAATCATAATTCCTCGAAGATATGCTTTAAATGTTTCCCATAATAAAGAGCGAGATATTTCTGGTTGGTCATTTATTTCAAAAAAACATCTTAATCTGAGTTATGATGTATTCCTGAGTTGTTTTATTTTTTAAAATTTGTGGGTTAAGTTTCCATTGTCCTAGATTTTCTGTTTTACCATTTATTTTAATTTTAAATGTTAATGGTGCGTGATCTGAAATTATAATATTATGATATTTGGATTCGTAAGTAAGTGAAATAAGCTTTGCATCTACTAGGAAGTAATCTATTCTTGAATAGGTTTTATGTACTGGCGAGTAGAAGGAATATTCTCGACCAGTAGGATTTTCTGTTCTCCAAACATCTTTAATGTTAGTCGTTTGAATGTATGCGTTTAATAAATCACTAGAATGCGATTTAGTTTTCCTTTGTTTTGAAGATCTATCTAAATAAGGGTCTAATGTACAATTAAAATCTCTCCAATTATCAAATTGTAATGTGTTAATTCTGGAATATTATTAAGTACTTTCTTAAAGAATAAAGGACTATCAAAATTTGGTCCATAGATGTTAACAAAAATCATTTTTTCCCTATTTATTTCTCCTATTACAATAATGTATCTACCATCTTTATCAGATATAGTAGATATATGCTTAAATAAAGTACCTTTACGAAATAATATTGCTACGCCTCTTGATTTATGCGTAAAGGAAGAGTGATATATTTTATCTATCCATTTAGCTTTCAGCCTATTTTTCAGCGTCTTTCTTTAGGTGAGTTTCTTGAATATAAAATTACATCAGCTTTCATTGCCTTTAAGTGTGTCAATATTTTTCCTCTTTTTATTGGTTCATTGATACCTTTAACATTCCAACTGCAAAAGGTTAATCCCTCGTTCCCCATATTTCTTTTTAAATCCTGCATTTTAGGTTTGTGGGAATCTAGAATAGGGTCCAAGGGTCCGCGCAGTAGACTTAACCTTACACCCGAACACCGAATAGATGAATTCTAGATCTCTTTTATGTACTTCACGAATGTATCTCCATTGTTCCAGTATATAGCTCCATTCAAACTGAAAGATATAGTAAACATAAAAGAATAATGAAAAGTGAGTAAAAAGCTTAATAGAGTGTATAAAGAATAGAAAAACTACAAATAAAATATTTGTAGTTTGTGAAAGCCAAGCTATATTGGCTATTAATCTAAAGGCTTCCGGCATTGATGTTATTAATTTAGCCAGCTCCTAATTTTAAGGAATTATTATTCCATGATAATATTTTAACGGGAATATAGTATTAAAGAAATGAAAGGAGTGATATTAATCATCATAAAAGTATATATATCTAAGATTAGTTTAAAAAAAATCTAATTATAAAGCCACAGATAAAGAATTTTTTTTTTTTTTTAAATACAAAAAATAGAAATCATTATTAAAAGAGGGAGAAATACATTAAGGGGAGGATATCTCCAAATGTAACAAGACATAAGATATTAATTATTAGTAGTATTAATTAGCAATAGTGCACAGTCTTGGTTAATAACAGTCATAGTAATAATAAAACCGCGTTATAATTTTAGTATGTGTGTTATTTGTTTGTGTTAGTTGTATATTATGAGTAATTGTCAATGTTCGATGAGCTTCTTCCAATTCGGGAAAACATTTCGTTCCATACGACATTGTCCGTTCCTTCTGATTTCTTCTAATTCCATATTGTCGTATAAAGTTTCATAAAATGTTAAGAGACCGTACTAGGTCTTTAAAAATAGTAAAAGGCAGTATATTTGCTTGTAGATGGTTTTCAAGTGTCAAACTGCTTTGCAAATTCCATTGCTTCTGTTGGAGTCTTGAAAAAGTGTTCCACGCTGTTATAAGTAACTCTTAGGATGGCTGGGTAATTCAGACCGTATCTCAAGTTTTCTACATCCCTCATAAGGTTTTTGGCTTCGTTAAACGCTTTTCGTTTTCTGGCAACCTCTGGGGGATAGTCTCGATAAGATACTGATTCTTTGTCCTTGAAACATCAGATTCTTTGTTCTCGAGGCTCTTCGCATAATATCCTCGAGGGTAAAATCATATTGTAACTTTACAATGATTTGTCTTGGGGGGGCGTTTGCACTGGTCTGTCTTCTGCCGACTCGATGTGCACGAGCTAAAACAGGCATATCATCCAAAGATAAAACAGCTTGCAGTAATTTAGCAGTGAATTCTCGAGTGTCTTCGTGTTTCTCTAGACCTTCAGGAATCCCTGCAATCCTCAAGTTCTGCCTTCTTTGATAGCCTTCTAGCTGCGTGCATTTATCTGTTACTTTGGATAACAACTCCAGTAGACGTTCTTGTTCTGTTTTTTAAACACTAATAATACTTTTGTTTTTCATTGAGAGGAATCCTCTGCACCTGATGAGCAGAGGGGGACTGAGTAAGATGGCCAAAAATCACAGCCGTAAGTGGTAGCGTTTTATCTAAAATCAATATAGTAGAAACAGGACGTTGTCAAGTTTAGACAAACAACCATTTGCAGTGCCTTTTCACTTGAACCCAAACCCCCCCAAACAACCCTTTGCAGAGACTGAGTGAGGCACGCCACTTCCGGGTTTTATAGTTCCCCCCCCCTCCCACCAGCAGGGGCATCAGAGAGAATGCCATTTTTTAAAAAAGCATTAATATCTGTCTGATTTTTCAACTATGGGAAAAATCCTGTGGTCCAGTCCGGCGGAGGGGGGCTCTGAGCGAGGGGAGCACAGGGGATGTTTGTGAGGACTGAATAGATGCGGGAATGGGGATCAGCGGGTCGGGCAGCATCAGCATCTCTGGAGAAAAGGAATAAGTGACGTGAGAAGAGGGGTGGAGGGGTGCAAGAGACAGAGAGGGAAGGGGCAGAGGAGGTGGGGAGGAAGGAAGGTCAGCGCTCCTCCGGCAACACTGGCATCATCGCCCCGCTGCCTTGGCCGTCCCTGTCCACCACTAAGTGCTGCCGCAAAGGGGGAGGCAGTTGGGAACTCTTCGCCACCGCCTCCCCTCCGGAGTGGCACATAGCGACCGCAATGAGGGCGGGCGGGGCTGCCGTGGCCGCTACTGCTGCTGTGCGAGGCCCGGCATCCGCTCCGACCCTCGGTCACCCCGCACCACAGCCTCTGCCGCCACTGCCGACCAACATGAAGGCCCACGGCGGAGGGGGTGGGGGGCGAGGGACCGGCGGGAGAGGGGGGGGGGGGGGGGGGGTTGGACCCGGTGAAGCGACGCCTGGTGCCGGGTCAAGGCCGCTGCCAGCACTGTTCAGTCAGTCCTTTCCGCCCGGCGACGGGACAAAGGTCTCCCCGGACCGCCCGCCGGCAGCGGACCCGCTCCAAGGCCGCCAGGAGATACCGTAGCCCCATGCACGGAGAAGCGGGCATTCCTTTTTTCCCAAATCATCCCGTGGGTCGGATTGGACCATTCGCGGGTAGTTTAATACCCCCGATAAAAAATTCCCCCTCCCACAACACAATATTTCACGGTCCCACTCACCCAAACTAGGCCCGGGGCGTCGAGGCGATGCATTGAAAATGGCGGCATCTAATCCCGCCCACTGCGCGCGCACGGAGAGACGGAGTCATTTTACGTCGCTACCGCGTCACCAGCTTCCCCCAACTGCGCAGGTCGCAGATGTTTTTTTTCAAATCATCCCGTGGGCTGAATTTTTTTCTCTCGGGATTTGACTTTATTCTGGAAAAAAGGGGGGTGCGTCCGCACCCAACGCACCCCCTTCGGACGGCCATGACAAAGAGTTAGATCCGCTGGGATGAGCCGGCACTGTGTCGTTCTGTGGATGTTGTCTGACCAACGCGGTGTCTCCGGTCCCCCTCCCCTGCGGCTCCCAGCGGCTAGAACGGCCACCGGCTCTGCCACTAAACACCGGAGCCCACTGCTCTTCGCCCCCTGAGGCTTGCAATGGAAAATAAACATCTGTGTAGAACGGAACTGCAGATGCTGGTGAAAACCGAAGATAGACACAAAAAGCCGGAGAAACTTCGAAAAGAAACGCCTGTTGATGATGGAAATCTGAAAACCGAGGGACTAGTTGCTCTTACGCGGGCTGTTCGACCTGCCGAGATTCAGTTTTTAATGTGTTTTAATTGAGTCGTTCCTCCCAGCACATTTCAAATCCTAAATACGGGCAAGTTGGTGAATACACAAGAAAGTGCGGATGCTGGAATTATGAGCAAAAAACAAACAAATTGCTGGAGGAACCCAGTTGGTTATCGGCGAAGAGGGGGTTGGTTGGAAGATGAGTCAGATGGGAGTGGAAGGCTGGTACCTAAGGCTGGAGGTGAGAACCGGAGAAGACGAAAGGGTGGTGCCGATGGTGGAATCTGACAAAGACAGCAGATAGGGGGTGAAATGTAGAACTGGAGGGACGTTAGTGGGTGGCAGGGAACGGGGTGGGGTAAAAGGAAAATATGGGATCCAGAGAAAGGAGGTATGGAAGATGAAGAGATGGAGGCGAGGAAATGAACAGAGGCGGGGTTGTGGAGAGAAAAATGAGGAGGGGGGGAGTTTACATGAAATTGTCACCCATGGCCATCCTCCTTGACTGCCTGAGCTCAGGGGCCAACACTGCAGCAGAGTCCCACGTTGATGCTGCAAGCATCTCTATATCCACTTCTACCCTCTCAAACACCATCCCCCAAATGACGGCCATTCTCTGACACCATCCTGCCTACAGTCTGGGAGGCTTCGCATTGGGTGGGGGGGGGGCAAGCTGGGGGTGGGGAAGCTGCGGGTGGTGGGGCACAAAATCTGGCAAGTGATTGGTGGATACAGGTGAGGGTGGGTTGTGTGGGAGATGGGTGGACAAAGGCCAAAGATGAAATGAAGATGACAAGCAGTGAGATGAGAGAAGTCTTGAAACGTGGACTTGAGGAAGGGATAAAGTTGGAAGGGGATGGGGAGAAAGCAGGAGAGAGGAGGATGGAGGGGAATGAAGCGGGAGGGAGGGAGGGAAAGAGCAGCAGGAGAGAGGGGATGGTGGAGAGAGGGAAGGAGGGATGGTGGAGAGAAGTGGACGGGAAGGACCAGGGGAACGAAGATAAAATAGAGAGAGAGGGACCGTCGCCTTGAATCGTTTCCCTGGTGCGGGACAAACACTGAATGGTCTCAGCTCTCAGGCCCCCGTTGCTGCACCGAGAGGGAAGACCATGGCAGCCGTTTGGCCAGTTTTGTCGCTGCTATCTCACCTTGCGGAGCCCTGCACCGAGGCCGACCTGGGGGGCTCCTCCCGCGTCCATCGTCAGCCGCCCTCTGCCTGTATGCGGCTCCGGCCAGGGCCGCGGTCAACAGTCCCAGCCGCTCCGTCCGCGGGGCTCCGGGTCTGGGCTGTCCCGTCCCACACCCCTCCCGCCCTGACAATCCAGCACCTTTGTCCCCCTCTATACCCACCTCAATGAGTTCCTTGCCCGCTGCGATTTGGAGCTCTTCATCCGTCGCCTCCGCCTCACACTGTTCTTCCATGGGAAGGAGTCCTCGCCCCCATTGATGATCCCTTTTCCCGTCTCCAACAGACCCCCCCCTCATGGCCATCTTCCGGCCTTAGACCATTTTATTTTAAACTGCCGGCGGGACATTAACCGCCTCAACAGTATATAATACCATGTAATTCTGCGTTCAGGGAAGTGGAGAGAGGACAGCCAAGTGTCTGCGTTGCTCACTTGGCTGGGGTTTGTTTTCATTGCCACTTCCATCGGCCGATAATTAGTAAAGTTTTGAATTGGTCCACCGAACTTCCTTGTGAGTTGTCTGTTTATTAAGACGTGAACCTGTTTGTTTAGTTTTAAGTTAGCATTTTTCAAGCAGATTTGATTCAGGTTTTGCAATATAATTGTCAATAAGGAACAATTCTTTCCCAACTATGGGACTTCCGAATCGGCCACTTCCTACCGGAGATCGCGGCTGCCGAAGTCCACAGGCTGAGCTGGGCAGAGGTTCACGCTGGCGGCCCTCGGCAAAGGGATTCCAGTGCGGCCCGAGGCTGGGAGCTCCGCAGACCACAGCTCCATGATGTTGAAGCAGCAGGCCCAACACTCCAGAGCTTCAAACAGCGATCCAGGTAAGGCATCGTCTGCTCCGCGATGAATCCAATATGTATTTTAAAACCAACTGTTTAATGACAACATACAGTAGGATCTAAAAGTGTCACACTGTCACTGTCGGGTAGTCATGGTCCTCTAGTCGTGGGGGTGGGGGATTGGGAGGGGGGGCCCTCACAAGTGAAATAGCTTAGGGCCTCTCTTCATCTAAATCCGGCCCTGGCCCCATCCCTCCCTCCCTATCTCCCCAGCCTTCCTCTCCCTCCTCCCCTGCCGATCTCCCTTCGTGCTCCCTCCTCCGTCTCTCTCCCAACTCCCTCCCATCTCTCCCAGGGTACCCCCTCCCTTTCTCCATCTCTCCCAGGATGCCCCTACTCCCTCTGTCTTTCCCACGGCGCCTCTCCCTCTCTCCAGCTACCCATGACCCCCCCCCTTCTCTCTCGGTGCCTCTTCTCTCTTCCAGTGCTTTCCCTCAATCTCTCACCTCCTCTCCCCCAGTCCCTGTCCCCTCCCCACCCTTCTCTCTCCCTTGCCTGCTCCCTCTTTCAGTGTGTGCCCATTCTTGCAAAGTGACATCTGAACTCCAACGTGCCCCTCTCTTCCAATTTGTGTCCTATCAAATGTCAGGGGCGTGAAGACTTTGCCTTCCATCACAGTGAGGAGGAGATTCACTGTGATGGATGTTTGTGTAAATTGTGTTGGTTATGCGTCTTGGTTCTTGTTGTATGACTGCAGAAACCAAATTTCGTTTGAACTTCATTTGAGGTTCAAATGACAATAAATAAATTGTATAATTGTATCACTAGTAACCCTTTCCCATTCCCCAGGAACACTGAGAACCAATTATCCACCCTCTGGGAATGCTGAGAGACAGATAACAACACTCACAGATTGGGACTGCTGTCAGGATTAGTTAATCGCTGAGAGATAGTAATTATGGGTTATCCCTGTTCCCAGAAATACTATGACAGTTGCGAATCTGCACTCCCAGGAAACTTGCAGTGGGTGATTATTCCCATCCCATCCTACCAAAGAAGGTCTGAAGAAGGGCCTCAACCCGAAACATCACCCATTCCTTCTCTCCAGAGATGCTGCCAGTCCTGTTGAGTTACTCCAGCATTTTGTGTCTATCCAATATCATGGCTGACTATTCCCGTTCCTAGGTAGACAAAAATGCTGGAGAAACTCAGCGGGTGAGGCAGTATCTATGGAGCGAAGGAATAGGTGATGTTTCGGGTCGACCCAAAACGTTACCTATTCCTTTGCTCCATAGATGCTGCCTCACCCGCTGCGTTTCTCCAGCATTTTTGTCTACCTTCGATTTTTCCAGCACCTGCAGTTCTTAAACATTCCCATTCCTAGGATGCTGTGACAACCTGGGAATGCTGTGGTATACAGTTGTGCACCATCCTGGGAATGTTGTGACAGCCCCATTCCCGATCGCAGGCATGCAGTTATAAATGGTAACCCATTCTCGTACGCATGCTCTGATACCTGATGATAATAATAGGTCCAGGGAATTCTGTAGTAGACAGTTATCCCAGGGAATCCTGCAACAAACTACCATTCACATTCCCAGGAATGTTGCAATGGTGGTTATCAATTTTTCCAGGGCTTCTGCTTAATCTGTATTTCCATTATCCCTGGAATGCTGCAACAGCCAATGGATCCACTCCCGCCAATACCATCCTGTTACCCCAGTTCCCAGGAACTTTGTGATAACCGCTAATCTATTTCCCCTGGAATGTGTGATGAAGATTATCCTTCCTCCCCAAGCGCTGTGATATGGGTCATTCCCACCTGCAGATATGCCACGTTAGTTTTTTTAAATTCCAAAACGATTGTAAGCCAATTGCATCTGCTGTGACCAGTCATTGCAGAGATGCTGCTGATGTTGATACATGTCAATTCATGGAGAGCAGCGGTCTTGCTGTGGGCTTAGGTCAGTGTGGGCAATGGGGATGTTATTCCAAAGTTTATTTGTCATTTCAGTGGGGTAAGTTCATCCAAAGTTTACTTGTCAGTTCTGTGACCTTCCAGTCATATCCTTTGTGGGCTTGAACTTTTGGTATTGCTATATTTTGTCATGCCTACCAAAATACAGTTGGATCTGTTGTTTGTGTATCATTCAGTCAAATCAGACCATACATGAGAACAGTTAAGCAGTGCACATGTACAACAGGTAGTGCCCAGAGAAAAATACCAGCGTGCACAATATAGTTTCACAGTGTTATAGTGTGACAGTTACAGAGAATGTGTCGATGGAAAAAAGTGCAAGGGGCACAATGAGGTAGGTTGGGAGATCGGAACCACGCCCGTAGCTTAAGAGAGGACCGGTCAGTCGTCTGATGACCGAGGGGAAGAAGCTGTTCCTGAATCTGGTGGTGCGTGCTTTCAAGCTTTTGTACCTTTCTGCCCAATGGAAGTGAAAAGAGGAAATGACCAGGGTGTAAATGAACCTTGGTTATGTTGGCTGCTTTCTGGAGGCAACGTGGTGTAGATGGAGTCGATCAGGAAGATGCTGGGGGAGTTATAGAGTGATACAGTGTGGAGACTGGTCTTTCGGCCCAACCTACCCAAACCGGCCAACATGTACCAGCTACACTAGTCCCACCTGTCTGCATTTGGACCACATCCCTCCAAACCTGTCCTATCCATGTCCCTGTCTAACTGTTTGTTAAATGTTGGGATAGTCCTAGCCTCAACTACCTCCTCTGGCAGCTTGTTCCATACACCCACCACCCTCTGTGTGAAAAAGTTACCCCTTAGTTTCCTATTACATCTTTTCCCCTTCACCTTAAACCTATGTCCTCTGGTCCTTGATTCGCCTACTCTGTGCATCTATTCCTCTCATTGTTTTATACACTTCTAGAAGATCACCCCTCATCCACCTGCGCTCCGCCTCCAGGGAATAGTCCCAGCATACTCAACCTCTCCCTATAGCTCAGACCCTCTAGCGCTGGCAACATCCTCGTAAATCTTCTCTGTACCTTTTGTAGCTTGACAACATCTTTCCTATAACATGGTGCCCAGAACTGAACACAATACTCTAAATGCGGCCTCACCAATGTCTAATACAACTGCAACATGACCTCCCAATGTCTATACTCAATACTCTGACTGATGAAGGCCAATGTGTCTTCACCTTCAAGGAACCATGCACTCCATTCCTAGATCCCTCTGCTCTACAACACTACCCAGAGGTCTACCATTTACTGTGTAGGTCCAGCACATATTAGACTTCCCAAAATACAACAGTTCACATTTCTCAGTATTAAATTCCATCAACCATTCCTCAGCCCACCTGGTCAATCGATCAAGATCCTGCTGCAAATTTTCACGACCATCTTCACTATCTGCAAAGCCACCCACTTTTGTATCGTCAGCAAACTTGCTAAGCTTGCCAAGTATGTTGTCATCCAAATCATTGATGTAGATGACAAACAGTAATGGGCCCAGCACCGAACCCTGAGGCACACCACCAGGCACATGCAGAGAAGCAACCTTCCACCATCACCCTCTGCTTCATTCCATGAAGCCAAACTTTTATCCAGTGAGCTATCTCTCCTTGGATTCCATGCGATCTAACCTTCTGGAGCAGCCTACCATGCGGAACCTTGTCGAATGCCTTACTGAAATCCATGTACACATCTGCAGCTCTGCCCTCATCGACACTTTTGGCCGCGTCTTCAAAAAACTGATTAATCTGTGTGAGACATGACCGTCCACGTACAAAACCATGCTGACCATCCCTAATCAGCCCTTGTCAATCCAAATGTCTGTATATCCTATCTCTCAGAATACCCTCTAGTAATTTTCCAACTACAGATAACAAGGTCACTGGCCAGTAGTTCCCAGCATTTCCCCTGCAGCCCTTCTGGAATAGAGGCACAACATTTGCCACTCTCCTGTCGTCCGGCACCTCGCCTGTAGTTAAATTCGAAATTTCAACCAGGGCTCCCACAATTTCCTCTTTAGTTTAGTTTAGTTTAGTTTAGAGATCCAGCACGGAAACATGCCCTTGGGCCCACCGGGTCCGCGCACATTAATACTATCCTAGAGACAATTTTTACATTTACCTAGCCAATTAACTTACAAACCTGTACGTCTTTGGAGTGTGGGAGGAAACTGAAGAACTCGGAGAAAACCCACACAGATCACGGGGAGGACGCACAAACTCTGTACAGACAGCACCTGTAGTCAAGATCGAACCCGGGTCCGAAGCGCTGCATTCACTGTAAGGCAGCAACTCTACCGCTGAACCACCGTTTTCCCACAATGTCCTCGGATATATCTAGTTAGGCCCTGGATATACGTCTACCTTCATACACGATAGTACCTTCAACACCTCTTCGAATGTAACACTGACTGCTCTCAAGACACTTCCATTAACTGCCCCAAGATCCTGTCTTTCTCCTCGGTAAATACAGAGGAGAAATACTCATTGAGGACCTTGCCCTTCTTCTGTGGGCAAGGTCATATAGAAGTGACCGCTTTGACTCCTGAGGCATCCCACTCTCTCTCTAGTTACCCTTTTCCACCTTATGTATTTATAAAATCTCTTGGGATTGTCCTTAATACTAACCGCCAGAGCTATCTCCTGGTACCTTTATGCCCTTCTGATTTCCTTTTTTAGTTTACTCCTCAGTTCCCGAAACTCCTCCAGAGAGGCACTTGATCCCAGCTGTCTATACCTGTCCCATGTGTCCTTCTTATTCTTGACCAATGCCTCAATTTCCATCGTCAGCCAAGCTTCCTCAGCATCACTAGACGAACCGTCCGTAATGTCCCCTCTGACCACTGCCGTGACATCCTCCTTAACCAATAATGCGACCCCCTCTCCTCTTTTACCCTCACCCCTGTCTCTCCTGAAGCTCATGTGCCCCGGAATATTGAGCTGCCTTTCCTGCCCCTCTGGGACACCTGTTTTATTGCCAATCTGAACCCTGCACTTTCCAGTTATTTATGTTGTTGCTGTGCCTCCCATGATAAGGCAATCTCAGTTAAAATCATGTGGTTACACTTTCACCGCAACCTTCAACCTCACAATGTTAAAAGTTAACATTCTCTACTCAAATAAATAAATTGACAACACAATCTTTAATCCGTAATTTGATTGTGCTGAAGTCTCCTCCCACGCAGGCAACGTCCAAGTTCAAAGACACTTGTGGAGGCATTGGTCTAATCTACTGCGACCATCATCTTCCAGTTTGAATTCTCAGTGGAAAGTTAACTCATACAAGGTAAAACTCTCCTTTATCATGTATTCATGCAATTTACTCTTTCAGTGGAAGCTAACTAAAGTAGCAAACTGCTTGGCCTGTCGACTGAATAGTTTGTGTTGAACATAGTTAGCTGAGAGGTGAAATTTCTGCTATGCCCTACATAGTAGCCGGCCAGGTTGTGTGAAAGGACCGTCGACCTCCTCTGCCAGCCTGTGAATAGCACGAGGCACGGTTTGTAGTGTTTGGATTGAAGAATGTAATCTGTGTGCATTACTAAACATAGAAACATAGAAATTAGGTGCAGGAGTAAGCCATTCGGCCCTTCGAGCCTGCACCGCCATTCAATATGATCATGGCTGATCATCCAACTCAGTATCCTGTACCTGCCTTCTCTCCATACCCCCTGATCCCTTCAGCCACAAGGGCCACATCCAACTCCCTCTTAAATATGGCCAACGAACTGGCCTCAACTACCTTCTGTGGCAGAGAATTCCACAGATTCACCACTCTCTGTGTGAAAAACGATTTTCTCATCTCGGTCCTAAAAGACTTCCCCCTTATCCTTAAACTGTGACCCCTTGTCCTGGACTTCCCCAACATCGGGAACAATCTTCCTGCATCTAGCCTGTCCAGCCCCTTAAGAATTTTGTAAGTCTAATATCTCAAAATACTAATATCTCAGTGATAGGGCTGGTGATGGAGATAATGGATGGGTGTGCTTGTTGTTAATAAATGAGGTGGCACAGTGGCGTCGCTGTAGAGTTACTGCCTTACAGTGTCAGAGGCCCGGGTTTGATCCTGACTACGGGTGCTGTCTGTACAGAGTATGCATGTTCTCTCTGTGACCGCCTGGGCTTTCTCTGGGTGCATCTGTTTCCTCCCATATTCCAAAGACGTGCACATTTGTAGGTCAATTGGCTACTGTAAATCGTCCCTAGTATGTAGGATAAAGCTAGGGTATGGGCGAATGCCGTCTGGCGCAGACGCGATAGGCTAAAGGGCGTTTCCACGCTGTATCTGTAAACTACAAATGAAACTAAATAACCTGTGCCCTGCATTGCCAAAGGAATGAGGCGGGGTGAGGGGGGTTTGGAGATTGCAGGAGGATTCACTGTGATCTTCATACAGAGACATGGTACAGGGACTGGAGAATAGTAATGTAATGGTCAAGTTGAAAATGTGCAAGGTCTTTAAAACATTGGAAAAATTGAATAGGCTCTTGCAGAACAGGGAACAGTACAGCACAGGAACAGTCCCTCCAGCCCACAATGTCTGTGCTGAACATTGTGCCAAGTTAAACTAATATCATCTGCCTCCACGTGATCCATGTACCTCCACTCCCTGCATATTCAATGTGCTTATCTCAATGTTTCTTCAATGCCACTATCAACCCTGGCAGTGTGTTCCAGGCACCCTCACTTACTGCAGTTTGACTTTCATTTAAAAAAATTGTTAAAGTCAAGCCTGATGAGGTCACAGAGAAGGCAGCTGAAGGGAAGAGCCTATCGATAGAGTTATTCAACAAGTTATTTAGTAAATTCCCATCAAGAGTTGGACTAGAGCCAGGACTAGAGGGTGTGAGCTATAGGGAGAGGTTAAGTAGGCTGGGTCTCTATTCCATGAAGCTTAGGAGGATGAGGGGAGGAGATCTTATAGATGTATTCAAAATCATGAGAGGAATAGATCGGTCAGATGCACAATCTTTTACCCAGAGTAGGGGAATCAAGGACCAGAGGACAAAGGTTCAAGGTGAAGGGGAAAAGATTTAATAGGAATCCAAGGGATGACTGTTTCACACCCAGAGGTGTGGGTGTATGGAACAAGCTGCCAGAGGAGGTAGTTGAGATTGGGACTGTCATATTGTTTAAGAAACAGTTGGACAGGTGCATGGTCAGGACAGGTTTGGAGGGTTATGGACCAAGCACAAGCAAGTGGGACTAGGGTAGATGGGACATTTTTGGCCAGTATGAGCGAGTTGGGCTGAAGGGCATGTTTCCACACTGCATCACTCTCTCTGTGTGAGGCTGATTATCAGACATTGAAGGATAGGCTGGTACAGGTTGGAGGGAGTTGGGCATGAATCAGTGGGCTGTGGGAGCTGCCCATTCTGCGGCTGTGTGTGACAGGGAGAGGAAATGCCCACACTTCAGGCTGTCTCACTACTTCCGCCTGCCCCCCCATGAAGCATTGATGGCTGGGGTGGAGGTGTAATGTGACGCGGTGGACCACAGGAAGCTCGTGTGTTGTGCACTAGGAGGAGGACAGGAACAGTCTGCAGTCGTCGCTGGTGGATTGAGCAGGCAAGTGGCAGTTGCAAATTAAACCATGCAATAAACTACAAAGGCGGGGTAAGGTACCAACTAACCAAATAGCACAGGTCGGAGGGGTTAGCTGGAACAGAGGAACTGGCAGCGCATATGGAGGAAGAAACTGGGATCCTGGCTGCTGTACAAAAGCAGGGAGGTAAAACCAACTGTAGTATTGTGGTCACCGCTCTATAAAAAGGATGAGAACGTACAGGAAAAGAGATTGGAGTTCCGTTGCTGGTTGGGTTAAGGGAGGCTGAACAGGCGGACAGGATCTGAGTGGGTAGTGAGGAAGGAAAGGTCCCGGGTGTCTTGCTGTTGATTCACTAATGCCACAGGCCACTTCACTGCCACGGTGGGAATAGGTTAGACTTCCCCGTTCTCCGGCACCTGGCACTGATAACTTGGAAGGTTCATGAGATGTGCCATCATGCTCCAACATGACCAATCTGTCACGAGTGCGGACAGGACGAACGCAGGCAATGAAGTCCACCAGCGGCGACCGACACCAGGAGGTGCCCATCGATGCTTCCAACTTGCTGACGTCCTTGACCAGCCAAACACAGCAGGAAGATGACAGCAAAAGCAACATGGTTCCACCTAGAGCTGTTAGATATTGGTCACTCCATTCAATGAGTCACTTGGAACAAATAATGGTTCCAAGGTACAGGCTGGCGTCAGGAAAACGAACCCGTCACGGTTGTGTGTTAAGTCCAACACAGGAGTTCAGAATGTCTGGTTGCTGCAACAGACATTTGCACAGTTACATGGATAGGAAAGCCTCAGAAGGAAGCAAACTATAGAGGGAACATGGGCAAGCTCAGATGGACACCGTAGTCAGCATGGGCTAGTGGGCCAAAGGGCCTGTTTCTATGCTGTATGACTCCCTGATTCTATAAAAGTGTTGGGCAGGATTAGGGCTGGCAGCCAGCATGGAGAACCCATCATGACTGGTTACTGAGTATTAATTTTACTTCGGAGTCACGTGAGTGACTACGTGAAGAAGCCCCGCCTGGCGCATCCTCGGCATTACGTCGGCGCATGTGAAGCTCCGACAGGTTGGAGAGCGCAGCTCCCACCAGCGTAAGTTTAACCCGCAGGTAAGTCGCTGTTGAACTTTCTTGCTAGTGGGTTTAAACTCTGTAAGTCTGCAGAGCCAGCTAGAGTGCTGATGTATTTTGAAATGTTTTTAAAACTCTGTAACTCTGGTTCAAAATACGGAGCCAGCTAGAGTGAATGTATTTTTAAACTGCGGTAATTGAATAGAACGCGCTGGAACCGCAGTTCCCGATTTAGATCGGATCGGGAGATGAGGGCTGCTTTAAAAGCCGGCTCCCGCTATTTACCGTTATTTATTTTGTTAAATATTTTTATTAGATGTAAGTACATATTAAAAGAATATACTTGTCACATACATTCTTAATATTATTAATATTAACAGTTATGTCTTATTTGTATTTCTATACTTTTTTTGTTTTTATTGCAGATAGGAAAAAATAGAGAGAAATAAAGTAAAAATAGAAAATCAAAAAGATGAGTGGAGTGTAAAACAGGTTATCCATCATTGGAGATATATCCATGATTTGTTATGTATGATTCTACATCTATTCCTTCATTCAGGCTTCAGTCAGGCTCTCGCACCGAGCCATTTTGACCCTTTAAATATTCAATAAATGGAGACCATATCCCTCTGAAAAGATCCAGTAGGACAAGCCTTAATCTTTCCAGATGCAGTGTCTCCGACATTCCTGTAATCCACATTTTGGTTGTGGGGGATGTAGGACCTTTCCAGAATTTCAATATTAATTTTTTCCCAATTATTAAACTGTAATCAATAAAAATTCTTTGATTCGTTGTTATTAATTGATCTGTTTCGAATATTCCCAATATTATTAATTTTGAGTCAGGGATCAGATTCATATTAACAACATTCGAAATTATCTTAAATATTTCTGTCCAAAATGTAGTAATTTTTATACAATTTGTAAATGAGTGCGTTAAGTTAGCTTCTAAGTACTGACATTTATCACATATGGCAGATACATTTGAAAAAATACTATGTAATTTGGATTTTGAATAATGTAATCTATGTAATATTTTAAATTGTGTAAGAGAGTGTCTAGCATTTAATGAACAATGGTGTATATGTTGTAAACTTTCATCCCATACTTCTAGTCTGATTAATTGACCTAATTCGTTTTCCCATGATTGCCTATATATTTCTGTCATTGGGACATTGTTTTCCAATAAAATGTTATAAATATATGATATCAATTTTTCTGTGTTCGGGTGTTTATTTAGACATTCATCTAAAATTTCTGTCTTTCTATTTCTGATTTCTTGTGTGTTTGCTTTTACATAGTCTCTAATTTGTAAATATTTAAAGTAATCTTTTGAATGTAATCCATAAATGTGTTGTAATTCTTGAAATGACAGGAAGGAGTTTTCCCTATAGAGATCGCCCATCTTATTAATTCCATAGTTTTTCCATTGTAAAAAACCTTTGTCCATCATTGAAGGATTTAAACGTAACATAGAAACATAGAAACATAGAAATTAGGTGCAGGAGTAGGCCATTCAGCCCTTCGAGCCTGCACCGCCATTCAATATGATCATGGCTGATCATCCAACTCAGTATCCCGTACCTGCCTTCTCTCCATACCCTCTGATCCCCTTAGCCACAAGGGCCACATCCAACTCACTCTTAAATATAGCCAATGAACTGGCCTCAACTACTCTGTGGCAGAGAGTTCCAGAGACTCACCACTCTCTGTGTGAAGAAAGTCTTTCTCATCTCGGTCTTAAAGGATTTCCCCCTTATCCTTAAGCTGTGACCCCTTGTCCTGGACTTCCCCAACATCGGGAACAATCTTCCTGCAATCTAGCTGTCCATCCTTAAGAATTTTGTAAGTTTCTATAAGATCCCCTCTTAATCTCCTAAATTCCAGAGAGTATAAACCGAGTCTATCCAGTCTTTCTTCATAAGACAGTCCTGACATCCCAGAATAGTCTGGTGAACCTTCTCTGCACTCCCTCTATGGCAATAATGTCCTTCCTCAGATTTGGAAGACCAAAACTGCACGCAATACTCAGGTGTGGTCTCACCAAGACCCTGTACAACTGAAGTAGAACCTCCCTGCTCTGTACTCAAATCCTTTTTGCTATGAAAGCTAACATACCATTCGCTTTTTTTCACTGCCTGCTGCACCTGCATGCCTACTTTCAATGACTGGTGTACCATGACACCCAGGTCTCGCTGCATCTCCCCTTTTCCCAATCGGCCACCATTTAAATAATAGTCCGCTTTCCTGTTTTTGCCACCAAAGTGGATAACCTACATATATCCACATTATACTGCATTTGCTGCCACACATTTTGCCCATCCACACCCTGCGTCTCCTAGCATCCTCCTCACAGCGAACACTGCCTAGCATCATCCTCACAGCGAAACATGCCCCACCAGCTTAGGCCTTCAATTCCCTCATCCAATCATAATATTGTAAATAGCTGGGGTCCCAGCACTGAGCCCTGCGGTACCCACTAGTTACTGCCTGCCACCCGTTACCTACTTCTTTGGTTTGCCACCAGTTCTCTCCCATCCACATCAATACTGAACCCCTAATACCGTATGCTTTAAGTTTGTATACTAATCTCTTATGTGGGACCTTGTCGAAAGCCTCCTGGAAGTCAAGATATACCACATTCACTGGTTCTCCCCTTATCCATCACGCTACTAGTACTCCTCGAAAAATTCCACAAGATTCGTCAGACATGATTTACCTTTTGTAAATCCATTGCTGACTTTCCAATGATTTCACCACTTTCAAATGATGCTGCTATCCCATCTCTAAGCAGATGTTACCGATGGTTAGACTAATGTTGCTGTAATTCCCCGTTTGCTCTCTCCCTCTCTTCTTAAAAAAGAGGGGGGTTACATTTGCTACCCGCCAATCCTCAGGAACTACTCCAGAATCTAAAGAGTTTTGAAAGATTATCACTAATGCATCCACTATTTCCTGAGCTACTTCCTTAAAGTACTCTGGGATGCAGCCTATCTGGCCCTGGGGATTTATCGGCCTTTAATCTATTCAATTTACCCAACACCACTTCCCGACTGACCTGGATTTCACTCAATTCCTCTTTGACCCACAGTCCCCTGCTATTTCAGGCAGATTATTTATGTCTTCCTTAGTGAAGACGGAACCAAAGTAGTTATTCAATTGGGTCGCCATATCCTTGTTCCCATGATCAACTCACCTGTTTCTGACTGCAAGGGACCTACATTTGTTTTAACTAACCTCTTTCCTTCACATATCTATAAAACTTTTGCAGTCAGTTTTTATGTTCCCTGCCAGTTTTCTTTCATTCTATTTTTCCTTTCCTAATTAAGCCCTTTGTCCTCCTCTGCTGGTCTCTGAATTTCTCCCAGTCCCTGGTATGCTGCTTTTTCTGGCTACTTTGTACGCATCATCCTTTGCTTTGATACTATTTACAATGGTAAGGGCTAGTGGTATACATTCCAATTTTTAATGTTTTCTTTATTTGTTTCCAAGATACGTATCCCACTTTTTATTATAGGATTTTCACTATAGATTTTCTTACCTAGTTTAAATTAGCAAATAAAATCGAGATAAATTTCAAAAGGCGAACAATCTTCTTTTTCCATTTTTAACCAGATTTGGTTGTTTATCTGTCTCTACTAACCAAAAATTCATATTTTTAATATTAACTGCCCAGTAATAAAACATAAAGTTTGGCAGTGCTAGACCTCCATTTATTTTTGATTTACATAAATGTTTATTTATTTATTCTATGGCTCTTATAATCCCAGATAAAGTTGGTGACTATAGAATCAACCTTCTTAAAGAAATTTTTAGGAAGATATTTCGGAATCAATTGAAAGAGATATAGTAATTGCGGGAGAAAAATCATTTTTATTGCATTAATTCTACCTAGCATTGAAATAGGTAATGTTTTCCAATATAAAATATTCTTCTTTAATTTATTCAATAAAAGTGGAAAATTGGATTTAAACAAAGAATCAAATCTTTTTGTTACATAAATTCCAAGATATTTGATTTTTTCGTTTGCCATCTTAAAAGGAAATTGTTGTAATATATGTAAGTTATTTACCATTATTGACATAAATTCACTTTTATTCCAATTAATACTATATCCTGAAAATAATCCAAATTCAGTTATTAATTTTAATAAATTTGGAATACTAATTTCCGGCTTTGTAATATAAAGTAATACATCATCCGCATATAAGGAGATTTTATTTTCAGTATCTCTGGTGTCATACCCATATATTTCAGGATGTAATCTCACACGTTGAGCTAATGGTTCTATTGCAAGTGCAAACAATAGCGGGGATAAAGGACAACCTTGTCTGCAGCCTCGGAATAAATTAAATTTAGTTGATAACATTTGATTTGTTAGTATTCTGGCTGTTGGATTAGTGTATAATAATTTAACCCAAATAATAAACTTCTCTCTCAACTTAAAAGTTTCCATGACCGAAAACAAGTAAGACCAATCCACCTGGTCAAAGGCTTTCTCCGCATCTAACGATATAATTACTAAGTCTTTATTAATACCTCTTTTCGAATATATAATATTAAATAATCGTCTCAGGTTATATGAGGAATATCGTTTTGGTATAAATCCTGTTTGATCCAGGTGAATTAATTTATTAATAACTGTGCTTAGTCTTTGTGCTAATATTTTGGTTAGTATCTTTTGATCAGTGTTTAAAAGAGCTATAGCTCTATATGATCCTGGGTCATCCAGATCTTTGTCTATTTTAGGTATAAGTGTTATAATAGATTCATTTAACGTTTCTGGTAGTTTCTGGTGGGTATAGATGTATTCATAGAGTATCTTCAAACGTGGTGCAATCAAATCATAAAATGTTTTATAAAATTCTGAACCAATACCATCTGGTCCCGGTGTTTTACCATTTTTTAATGATCTGATAGATTCTTCGATTTCTTTTACTGATATTTCAGCATTTAGTGATTCTCTATTTTGTGACTCCAACCCATTTAGATTACTTTTTTTTAAAATGCTTCTATTCCTATCCTGTTTTCTGTCGTTTTATATGAATATAAATTTTTTATAATATTGCAAAAATCTCTCATTAATATCTTTGGGTTGTACTTATGGTTCGCCATTGTATGATTTAATCCTATGGATTATTTGTTCTCCCTCGATTTTCTGTAATTGACGAGCCAATAATTTTTGAGGTTTATCTCCAAATTCAAATTGTAATTGTTTAGTGTATTGATAGAGTTTTACAACTTGCTCTGAGTATATTTTATTTAATTTATATTTCAGTGCTGCGATTTTGTTATGTTTTGTTATGGATGGATTAGCAGCATTCTCTGTGTCTAATTGTTTAATCACGTTTTCCAATTCCTGTTGTTCCCTCCAATTCTCTTTATTATAAAATGCATGAGAAGAAATCATAATTCCACGGGCATATGCTTTAAAAGTTTCCCATAATAGGGAAGAAGATATTTCCGGTTTATCATTTATTTCAAAGAAAATCTTGATCTGTTCTATAATATATTCCTGAGTTACTTTGTCTTTCAAAATTTGTGGGTTAAATCCCCATTGTCCCTGTTTTTCCATTTTACCATTTATTTTAATCATAAATGTTAAAGGTACGTGATCTGAGATTTTAATATTGTGGTATTTTGAATTGTAAGTGATATGAGTTTAGAGTCTACCAAAAAATAATATATTCTTGAATAGGTTTTATGTACATGTGAATAAAATTAATATTCTCGTCCAGTTGGATTTTCTACTCTCCAAACATTTTTAATATTACTAGTATCCATGTATGCATTTAATAAGTCACTGTAATGGGATTTGGTTTTCCTTTGTCTTGTGGATCTATCTAAATAAGAGTCTAGTGTACAATTTAAAACTCCCCCAATTATTAAGTTATGTTGTGCTATTTCCGGGATATTATTAAATATTTTCTTAAAGAACAGTTGACTATCAAAGTTTGGTCCATAAACATTAACAAAAATCATTTTTTGTGCATTTAATTCTCCCATTACAATAATGTATCTACCATCACTGTCAGTTATAGTTGATGTATGTTTAAATAAAGTGCCTTTATGAAATAATATTGCTACGCCTCTGGATTTGTGTGTAAAAGAAGAATGATACGTTTTATCCATCCATTTAGCTTTCAGCCTATGCTCGGCATCTTTTTTTAAGTGTGTTTCTTGAATAAAAATTACATCAGCTTTAATTGCTTTTAAATGTGCTAGTACTTTACCTCTCTTAATTGGTTCATTAATACCTTTAACATTCCAGCTACAAAACGTTATTCCTTCATTCCCCGTATTCATTGTTTAAATCTTGCATCTTTTGTCTATGGAGGTCTATAATAGAGCCAATGGTTCCGTTCGACAGACCCGACCTTACACCCGAACTCCAAATAGACGAATTTTAAGACCCTTGAATGTCTCTCATGTGTATATCTCCTTTGATCCAATTTGTAACACCATTCAAACTGAAAATAATAACGATAGATTATAATAGAAAAGAAAAGAGGATAGATTAAGAAATTAATAATGTGCACAAAGAAGGAAAAAACTACATCTAGTATTAGTGTAGTTAGTGCTAGCCATACTAGCATGGCTAACCATCTACCGACTTCCGTAGTTGATGTTACCAACTTAACCAGCTCCCTGGTTTCTTGGAATTTTTATTCCATAGCAGTATTTTACCGGGGATATTGGATTTTAAAATATTTGGGTTCCAATAATCAGGAATGTGAGGATACATATATTTAAAACTTGTTTAAGAATATAATAAAAAAACAAAAAAAAAGGAAGAAAGAAAATAAAAATAAAAATTAATAAAAAAAGAAAAAAAGGGTTTCCAAGGAGGGCAAATGAAATCAAACTCTATATTTGACTCTAAACATTCAATTATAGGTAAGTATTAGTCATTAGTGATAATTATTAACTGATTAGTAAAAATACCACGCTATAGTTTTAGTATCTATTAGTTATTTGTATTAGTAGTGCAGTTATACTAATTATTAGTATCCATAGGAAAGTTTATGATCCACATCTTTCTCTAGCTTCCTTAGACACAACTTTAGTTCCATCCAGTCCTGCAAAGTCAGTTTATTCAATGATGAAGTTCAGTTTTAAAAGTATTATTCAAGCTTCCTCTCGAACCTTAAACTTCTGGGCAAAGTCCAGTGCCTCCACAGGGTTGGTGAAAAAGTGTTCATTCTGATTATAGGTGACTCTTAGGGTAGCTGGATACCTCAGACCATATTTCAAGTTCTTCACTTCCCTCAAGATTCTTTTGGTCTCTTTAAATGCTTTTCGTTTCCTGGAGACCTCTGCTGGGTAGTCTCGATAGATACTGATCCCGTATCCTTCAAATGTAAGATTTCTGTTTCTTGTAATTTTTTACATTATCTCCTCCAGGACATAGTCGTACTCAACTTTTATTATCATTTGTCTTGGGGGAGCACCTTGTCTTGTCTGGCATCTCATCACTCTGTGTGCTCGAGCAAGTAAAGGCTTTTGATCCAGAGATAAAACTTTTTGCAGTAAATTTGCAGTAAATTCTCGGGGATCTTGATCCGCCTCTATCCCTTCTGGAATACCTGCAATTCTTAGGTTCTGTCTTCTCTGGCGACCTTCCAATTCAGTACATTTCTCAGTTATTTTGCCCAGTAGTTCAGTTAGACGTTGGTTTTCTCTGATAAGTTTTGCCGTAGCCTGAGCACTTGTTTCGGCTAGTTCTTCAAGGCCCTTTATGGCTGACGTCTGTTGATTCAGTGCTTCCTCCACGGGATTCAGCCTTTCTTCAAGATCAGTTGTCACTTTTCTGATTTTAACATTTGTCTCGTTTGTCTAACTTGCAGCTTGTTCAGTCAGTATTTCTGCAATTTCTTTCTTCAGTTTATCCGATGTATTCATAGCCGTGATATTAATTTCAAGCTTTAAGTCCATCATTTTCTCCTTGATTTTTTTAATTTCTTCCCCAAAATTCATCTTCCTCAATTCTTCGTTCGTTTTTGCAAGTTCAATCTTTAGTTCCTCCTTTAAGCCAACAATTTCACTTGCAATAAAAGTTTTAAGATCTTCACCTTCCGATTTTTTCATAATTTTCTTCGACACATCTTCTTGGGATAGCGTCCTACCTGAGCCCGAGGCTTCAGTCGGGCCTTTTTCTTGTTCCACCGGTTTCTGCCTAGTAACACGACTTTTCGGTTTATCCGTGGGGGGGCTGCGATGTGTAGACATAGTAAGTCGCGCGCCTGATGACGTCACTCACGGCCATTGGTACAGAAGCAGCAGGCAGCAGGTAGGTCGCTTTCTCCCCGATTTTTCAACGTTTTTTCCAAGGAGCTGGCTGGCGTTGCTCTCTAGCCCTCCATAGTGCCACCGGAAGTCCTATTTACCGCTATTTAGATCGGGTTTGGAGATAACGGCTGCGCTAAATGCCGGCTCCAAATATCCAGTAATTGTTAAATAAAGTCTGCTCTGAGTATATTTTACCAGATGCAGTTTTCTTTATGGAAATGTATATAACCCTGTGTGATACTGAGGTTAATACAAAGATTCTGCAAGCAGAATGTGCCTGTCAGAATTACAATTTTAAACATATATGGTTTATGCATAAATACAAAACAGTAAAGAAGTAACTCTCCTCCAAGGGAGGACAATAATGTGGGGGAGGCTGGAAATGGAGAAAATGCTCCACACTTGACTTGGTCAAGGGTTCTTGACCCATGTATGTCTTCTTGTTAGGCAGGCTCCAAAGGATTTTCCATACACTGAGTATGGTGCCTATGAAAATGGGATTCTGATTCTCCAGTACCTTGGTTAGGTCTGGATGAGATCCCTAGAGCAAGATAAAATGCTCCAAATTCTAATCAGTCAAGGGTTCTAAAGATTCATGAGATTCTAAGACAGGCTCCGAAGGAGTTTCCATACACTGAGTATGGTGCCTATAAAGAATGAGAATCTCATTCACCAGTGCCTTACATAGGTCTGGATGAAGTATTTAGAGCAAGATAAAATGCTCAAAATTCTAAACAATTAAGGGTTTTAAGACCCATGAGATTCTAAGGCAGGCTCCGAAAGGAGTTTCCATACACTGAGTATGGTGCCTATGAAAAATGAGAATCTCATTCACCAGTGCCTTGTTTAGGTCTGGATGAAGTCTCCTAGAGCAAAGACTTGGGAGTACCAGGGCAGGATGAAACTGACCCTGAAGCTGGTATCCCTACTCATGTATACACCAGAGCACAATAGAAACGCTCCGGGTGTTCCCGATGTAGCACCAAGTTTTGCTATATCGGTATGGACTGGTGAGGCTATGGATGAACCTGGCAGCCAACATTATTTGGTTTCTCACCTACTCCAAGAAACTGTTATGACTGAAACAGTAAAAAATATATAAAACACCCGTCTATTGTGCCTCGCTCAGGGTGCCAACAGTAATTCAGTAATGTCCGGCACCCATGAGTGTAACGATGCGAGGACAGGAAATGTGTTCCAGTATGTCCTCTAGCTGATATTCAGTTGTCATCACTGCATTTGGGGAAGACATACATGGGTCGATAATGTCCAATACGTTTAAGACATGCTTGCATTACTCTGCAATGCATATTCAAACCCAATTGTATGATGAAAATTGCCATTTGGCTAATATTATACCCAGAAAATTCAGGATTATGTGGGCAAGCTATAACCAGATTTATAATTGATGAAAAACTGCCCAAACAATTAAGGATATTTGCCTTATAAAACTTCTCATCCCTGCTTTGAGAAAACAAACAGGTTGAATACGAACTCCATCTAAGGTGATACATAATAAAATTGCGATATTAAAATATAAGCTAAATAAAATATACTCAAATCATGTTATAAAACTTTTTCAACGGACTAAACAAGTACATTTTGAATTTGGTGACAAACCACGAAAATTGTCACAGCAGCTTAGAAAATCAGATGAGGAAAAAATGATATATAAAATCAGATCAAAGCAAGGTGAAATATTAACTTTGCCAAAAGATATTAATGACAGATTTCTGCATTCCTATCAAAAACTTTATTCAACCAAACTGACGGGGCAATCGGATGGAATGGAAGCATTCTTACATGAATGTCATATCAAAGGTTTAGATCAGGAAGGCAAAGACTTGTTAGATGCTGAAATATCAGTAAAAGACATGGAGGAATCAATCAGATCGTTGAAAAATGGAAAAGCCGCTGGCCCTGACGGCCTAAGTGCTGAATTTTATAAGAAATTTCACGACTTGATTTCCCCACGTTTACAAGCGATATATAAATATGCTTTCGAACAAGGGAAGTTACCAGAAACTCTAAATGAGTCTACAATCATACTAAAGTAGATAAGGATCTGGGAGATCCTGGATCATATAGAGCAATTGCTCTTCTAAATACTGATCAAAAAATATTAACTAAAATTTTATCCCAAAGGTTAAGTTTGGTGATTAATAAACCAATACATCATGATCAAACAGGCTTTATTCCCAAACGTTACTCCACTTATAACTTGAGACAACTATTCAATATCATGTATTCAAAAAGAATTAATGATATTGAATTAGCTGTCATTTCACTAGATGCGGAAAAAGCATTCGACCAGGTTGAATGGCCTTACTTATTTAAGATAATGCAGAAATTTCAACTGGGAGATAGATTTTGTAAATGAGTTAAAATTTTGTACTCCAACCCTACAGCAAAAATACTAACAAGCCAAATGTTATCAGCTAAATTTAATCTTTCTAGGGGTTGTAGATAAGGATGCCCATTATCACCTTTATTATTTGCTCTCGCAATCGAGCCATTAGCCGAAAGGATTAGATCAGATCCAGAAATATATGGATACAATACTAATACCACAATTAATAAAATATCTTTATATGCAGACGATGTTTTAATATATATCACAAAACCGGAGATCAGTATTCCTAACTTACTTAACATTATAAATAAGTTCGGTACATTTTCAGGATATAGAATTAATTGGAATAAAAGTGAAATCATGCCTATAACTGGAATAAAAGTAAACATAATACAACAATTTACGTTTAAAATAGTTACGGATTAATTTAAATACCGAGGAATTGATGTATCTAAATCTTATAATCTATTATTCAAATTAAATTACCCTCAAATATTGGATAAACTAAAAAAGAATATTTTATACTGGAAAACACTACCAATATCAATGATTGGCAGAATAAATGCTATAAAAATGGTCTTTTTACCACAATTATTATATTTATTTCAAGCTATCCCTTTATATCTCCCAAAAATCTTTTTCAAAAAAATCGATTCTATTATTAACAGCTTTATTTGGGATTATAAAAATCACAGAATAAGTAAAAAACATTTATGTAAATCCAAGATAAATGGAGGATTAGCGTTACCTAATTTTTTATATTATTTTTGGGCGGTTCAGATTAAGAATATGAATTTTTGGCTGGTAAAAATGGATCAGGAACCAGCTTGGCTAAAGATGGAAATGGAAGACTGTTTACCATTTGATATAAGTTCGATTCTTCTTGTTCCAAGTGAAGTACAAAAAAAAACTTATGGGGATAACCCTATAATTTATAGCAATATACGTACTTGGAAACAAATAGTTAAGACTTTACATCTGGATAATACGTCACTCTGTTTACCAATTATGAATAATCCTTTATTTAAACCTATATTGGATAAGGGGTTTAGACATTGGAAAAATTTAGGAATTATAAGGATAGAACATCTTTACAGGAAAGGAAAATTTCTATAATTTCAAGAATTAAAAGATATCTATGGATTACACCCAAATAACTTGTTCAGGTATTTACAAATTAGAGACTATATCAAGTCAAATATGCAAGACTATAATAGAGAGCCAGGATTATTGGATGAGTGGCTTAACAAGCACCCAAATACAGACAAATTAATTAAGTGCATATATAATACTCTTTTGAATAGGGAAGTCCCAACAACAGAATCATACCGACAGATATGGGAAAATGAAATAGGTCTATCTATAATGAAAGACACTTGGGAAGAAAGTTTACAATGTATACACCGATGCTCATTAAATGCCAGACATACTTTGGTACAATTTAAAGTAATACATAGATTACACTACTCAAAAACAAAATTAAATAGAATTTTTCCTAACATTTCTTCTATTTGCGATAAATGTCAGAATTTAGAAGCCAACTTAACGCATAGTAATATTAGGAGTCCCTGACTCAAGCTTAATATTAACAGTAAGTCAAAGAAATTTTCTTGATTACTGTTTGATAATTGGAAACAAATTAATATTAAAATTCTGGAAGGGAACATTATCCCCCACAATCAAAAGTGGACAGTGGAAATTTCGGAGACGTTGCATTTGGAGAGAGTTAGGTTTGTCCTAATGGACAAATATGAACTTTTTGAACAAATATGGTCTCCATTCATTGATTACTTAAAGGGGTAGCTGAGCTCAGCACCGTAACTCAATAAGTACCCTGGTGTAGGATTAGATGAAAAAGTATTGGGATCTGTATACATGTCTCAATAGATATTGTTATATGAAACTGTTCCATTCAATGTAAAGATTCTTTCATTTAATTTTTAATTATATAATAATTGTTTTTTTTTTTTTAAATTTCTTGTTTATCTTTTCTTTTTTACTTTTTATTTTTTTATTATATAATCATTATTATTTAATCACAACGTCTTGATTATATCTTTTTTATTTATTTATTTTTTTATTGTATAATCATTATTATTCAATCACAACGTCTTGATTATTGATTTATACTTTTACTTTTTTTTTCACTCCCTTACCTTCCCAAAAAAAATCAAAAACAGTAGCATATATAAATTATCCCATAATATTTGTACAACGTTTGTGATAAGTCTGATTTTTATTTGAAGTGCTGTTGTACCTTAGATAATATGCAATGCTTCTAATAAAAATATTAAACAAAAAAAAAATGAATACGAACCCCTATATTAAGAGAAGGAGATCTTCTGGTTCATTTACGGAAGTACAGAAACGTCATTCCATCACACATGGAATTTCTGGGAAACAACCTCTGGTCGGTTGTAGGATTACAATTGTTTTGTAATTCTGCATTAAATCTGATTGGCTTGGTGTTTGAATGTATCAGGAACTCGTCAGGTAGAGATAATATATTCCAGACACAAGTATGGGGGTTGCAGAGTCATTCTGGGACTCACAAACTTAAAATTATAGTTCAGTATAGGCAATTTAAAAAAAAAAGTACACTTCAACACTGTAACGAAGTTGTTATCACAAGGCTGCTATATGGCTATAATTAGACCTAAAAAAGATGCCTTATTATTCAAGTACTTAAATTAATTGGATGGGTCAGCTGAAAGAATTAGCTAATGGGTTAAATTCAGCCCTCAGATTCCTCACACAATTATTGAAACCAGCACTGGTGCTAATGAGGGCTCAGAATCACATTGTAATGACTTATCTAGAGGATATGTTAATTGTAAATGGGACACAGCTGAAGAACTGGGTTCAGCAACCATAAGCCTATTGAAAGGCTAAGGTTATGTACATCCAAACAACATGAAAGTTACAGGCATCCCAAACAATTGATTATTTGGGGTTTGTCATTAATACAGTTGATATGTCAGTAACTTTACAAACAATTAAGGTTGGGGATGTTACAAATGCCTGTACTTGTCTCGGTAAAAAAAACCAAAACATTATCCCACCATCCAAGAAGTAGCTACGGTTACTGGTAAAGTGATAGTGGTAAAGTAAAGTGATCAAAGTTTGCAAAGACCAGAGAATAAGCGTAAAAAGCGTGCAGGTCATTGATTAGGTCCATGCAGTTAGCAACTAAAAAGGTTGAGCTGAATTGCAATGATGGATTCTCAATGTTGCACAAGTTACTAGAAGTAAAAATGTGCTTGTTCAGTAGTCTTCAGTGGTATTACAGACTGATGGGAGTGCTCTCGGATGGGGAGCCAAGGACAGCGACACCAGTTGTGGTGGTCGATGGACTGTCCAAGATGATTTAATTCTCCAAACACATGGTATGAATTATTTGGAGTTATTGGGAGTAGACAATACCACAGCTGTGGGAGAAGACAATATTGTGGTAAGACAACAGATCACGAAAGTTCAATGACAATACAGAATGAATGTTAAAATTCAAAAAGTTTAAAAAAGATTGTCAGACAGTATGAGTACCAAATGTTGATCTGTTGTGTCTGGATTAAATCTCCAGTGGTCTAAATGTGTCTCATGGAAGCCAGACCCAGGAGCATTAGCGGTGGATGCATTCTCGCTACATTGGGGAAGTATAGTCTTTTATGTTTTTGCCATTTTGCCTGATTAGGCAATGTGTCACCAAAATAGAGCAAGTCTCCGTCGCAGGCGTTTGGCGGTTCCAAACTGGTATTGCTTCTCGGCCTTTTGGCTAAGATCAAGTGTAGTATCTGTTCTAATCAGTTCAATATCTGATACGTCCCTTATCTAGGGACCATTACTACACAGCCATTGTTCCCATTGGTGCTCAGAATGATGATTCAGATATTCATGACAAATCCCAGGTGCAGTAATTGTTGGTACATCCAGTAACAGCAGAAGTCATCCATTACATGACCGTATTAATTGTTAATCTGCAGGTTCTGATGGAATGTCGGATAGGACCATGGATGTCATAACTGCAGCTTGGAGATATAGCACTAAGAAACAATATATGTTTCATATAAGGAATGGGAAATCTTTTGTATACAGTCAGATATATTTTATCATACTGCAAACATATCGGATGTATTGGAGTTCCTTGCTATGTTGCACCTGAGTTATAGTACCATTAATGGAGCTCGGAGTGCTTTGTCCTCCTATTTAGGACAATTTTCAGAACGACAATTTATCGGGTCTCATCCGTTAATATCCCGATTTATGAGAGGAATTTTAATAAAATCCTACCAAACCCAGATATACAGAAATCTGGGATGTCAGTATAGTTCTCACATTGCTTTGGCAATGGACTCCAATTATGTCACTGTCTTTTCAGAAGTTAATATTTAAAGTGGTTATGCTGATGACATTAATATTGGCACAATGAGTACAAACATTACAAATGTTACGGTTACATTGTATGCAGTTGTCTGTAGATAAAATTACGTTTTATGTCAATGATCTAAGCAAGCAAAGCAAGCCAAGAAAGGCTGGAGCCAATGTAATCTTTAAAACATACTCTGTCAACTAAACATTGTGTGTGGTTAAGCATCTGATTTAATATATATTGAATTAAGAGTCTCCGAGATTGTGAGACACCAATGTTCATTACCCACAAGAAACATATAAAAAAGTGACAGTACAAACTATTTCTAGATGGATAAACAGGTTCTGGATTAACTGGAGTAGACACTGATGTGTTTAAATTTCACTCCACAAGGGCGGTATCAATGTCCGCGGCAAAGGTGCAGGACATGCCGCTAGACCAAATTCTGGAGACCGCAGGATGGTCTAAAGAGGAACTTTTCTAGATTTAATGATAAACCTGTTGTCACAGTGCGAGGGTTGCACATGCTGTGTTGGGTTCTGTTCAAATTGTTTGCTTTGTTGCATATCATTTGTTGTAATTTCCCCAGGGGTAGAGGGGTTATTACTTTTCTTTTTTTTATTATTATTATTAAAATATTAAAATATTTATTGCATAATTTCAAGCAATATATATTATTTACTCACTACTGTGTAAACTCAAGCAGTGTGTCGTATGGAATGATCTACGGCATGAAAATCACAGAGCTTCAAAATCTTCACATAGTCACTCACGTGACTCCGAAGTAAAATAGTAAGATTAAACGAGAACTTACCAGTTTGAAGTTTGATCGTTATTTTATGAGGAGTTACGATGAGGGATTACATGCCCTCCACTCCCAACCCTCATAATATAAATGATCATCTGGTAGTTCTAGTCTATGTAAGCCTTACTATCTTACTCCGGCTATTGGTTCTGTGTTTTTCACGCCGCTGCTTTGAAGTATGCCGAGCATGCGCCAGGCGGGGCTTCTTCACGTAATCCCTCATCGTAACTCCTCATAAAATAACGATCAAACTTCAAACTGGTAAGTTCTCGTTTAATCTTACTATTATTGTGCATTCATTTATGTGTTGATGGGCTTGTAAAGCTGCAGCAAATGGAATGGGGAGGCAGTGGCTGCAGTGGATTACTGGGGTTGTCCACAAAGACCGACATGGAGGTTGGATGTGGGGATAGTGAGGTGGTGTGGTGTGGGGGAGTGTGATGTGGGGGTGGGGAAAGTGGGGTGGGACCGGTTGCAGTTTGAATTTAACGCTCACTCTTAGTGAGTTTGCGGACAACATGAAAGTCAGGAGTGCGGAGAGTAGCCATAAGTTACAGAATGTATCGGTTGGCTGGCCATAATGGGCCGTAGAATGGCAAGTGGTGACCATTGCAATCCCTTGTCACTGTATGTACTTCCACCGAATGGCAGGGCTTTGGCAAGAGCTGTGGAACAGAGGGATCCTGGAGTACGGGTCCAAGGACCACTGAGGTAGATACATAGGTTGCGGGCATATGGGGTGCTTGACTTCATTTGCCGTGGCCCAGATTGTGAGTGCGGGGGGTTAGGGTACAACTGTAACTACCTGTGCTTTGCTCAGCCAGCGTTTGTTAATTGTGAGTGCGCGTAGATCCGTGCAGGTGGTGCCCACCTCACCAGCTGACATGGTTGACACTGGTTGCAGGTGGTGATGCGGCCCCTTTACTCCCATGGTGGTTTGCATAAGGCTTGTCACCGCTGGTGACTCACCAGCAGCTTCACGATTTCCAGCCACAACAGCCAGAAGAGCTCAATAACAACTGCAAGGTCAATTGGCCTTTGCAACTTTGAGGCGATCTATGGGTAATCTGCGCGCTCTTGCTGAAACTGGAGGGCCGCGAGTCTGAATATGATGCGTGTCTTTTTGCTATCAGTGTGCCGGTAAGACCGACTTATTAGTCATGGAATTTGTTTAAGTAACTCCTGATATGGGCTGGTGCTGGGTTGGAGGTGCTGGGCTGGTAAAGTGAGAGATAGTCATTGCCGGACGGCCGATGCAGTTCACCTGTGCACGGGCGCAGTAATCACAAGCAGCGATGTGTGAAAAAAAAATCTGCTCCGATAATGACTTTTGAAACGTCGGTGACTGTGAAAATACAGCAAAACGTTTTCTGCAGACCGAAGTCGGGCCTGACCGATTCCTGACCAAATGTCTGTATGCTAGAATTGTTCGCAGCGGTGAGAACACATCCGGGGTTAGGGTGAAAACGCTCTTGGGAACTGGGAGGAACGACCGATTACTCGGCACCGGAGTCAATGAGATATTGCATTCCTGAAAGGTGGTCTCTGAGAAAAAGACGGTGGCTAGTTTGCCCACGGGCAGCAGTCGCCTCTACTGCCGGGCCTCGTCGTTTCCAGGTGTTGATGTTTTTAGAAGGAGCAAGGAGGTTGACACGAGTACAATCAAACCACACAAAAGTCCAACACAGAGCAAAGAGAAAAATACCAGAGTGCAGAATATTGTGTTAAGGCATTATAGCATTACAATTACAGAGAAAGTGTGGATAAAGGAAAGTGCAAAGTCTGCCGTGAGGTAGGTCAGAGCTGGCTCCCTAGGTTTATGGGAGAACTGGTCAATAGTTTGGTAACAGCTGTTAAGAAGTTCTGTTTAGGTTGGTTTATTTTCGTGCGTACCGAGATACGGTGACGGCTTTTGTTGCGTTCTAATCAGTCAATGGAAAGACAATAGATGATTACAATCGTGCCATTTACAGTGTATTACCTGATAAGGGAATGGCGTTAGTGCAAGGTAAAGCCAATAAAGTGCGATCAAAGTCCGATAAAGTCCGATGCTGCTACACCCGCTGAGTTTCTCCAGCATTTTGTGTACCCCCAAAGTCCGATCAAAGATAGTCTGAGGGTCACCGAGGAGGTAGATAGTAGTTCAGGACTACTCTCTGGTTGTGGTAGGATAACTGTTGCCTGATAACAGCTGGGAATCTGCTGACAACCTGAATATGCTGCTACAGTAAGTGCTTACAAGCTTCTATATCTTCTACTCTTTTGTACTCCTAAACGTCGGTTCCACGACGCACCCCAGGGCCCTGTCATTTATTTTGTATGTTCGGCCCTGTTAACATGGGCCACGGAACGGGGGGGGGCGCTGCAGCCTCCCCACTTTTTTAGCGATGTTTCCCCCGTCAGTTCGCGACCAGCGGATGTACTTTAGTGACCGACACGGACGGTTCAGTGTCTGCAGGAAGCACCAACACCACCCTCCCGCCCCAACACCCATCTCTACCCCCCACCATGGCATACCCCACCCACCCGGGGCGCTCTGCCTTCCCTCAGGTCATGGGGTACTACGTATGCCACCCCGTCTCAATGACCCTGAGCCCCGCTCCCGGGGCAGTCTTGCCGTCACCCCGTCCATCTACATAATAATAATCACCTGCTCCTATCTCTCATGTAGGCCCTACATTATCTTAAAAATACTTCAAACAAAATACATTGAAATCATACTGCTATAATGTACTAAAACATGATTTTAATACATCAAATTGCAAAAAGTCCAAATTTCGAAAGGGGGTGCCCCCCTCCCACACCCACCTCCCGCTCTGCTCCCCCGCCGGGTACCCCCTGAGGCCGGTGATCAGTGATCGCTCAGTCCCCCCACCTTCAAAAACTCTCCGCGGCCCCTGCTGTATTAAGTGGTGATATTGCTTGAACCTGTCCAGGTTAAGTTCCATCTACCGGTCCTTCGGCTACTTTCCCATTTGATCTGGATCCTGTTGTAATTTTAGATAATGCTCTCCACTGTCCACTAGACCATTCATTTTGGTGTCATTGATAAACTTGGCAACAATGTTAACAACCAGATCCCCAGGTAGTCAGACTTGTTAGTGAAGGGGAAGGAGGGCTGGATGGGCCACTTTAGATTAGAGATACAGCGTGGAAACAGGCCCAGTGATCCCCGCACATTAACACTATGCCACACACACTGCAATTTACACATACACCAAGCTAATTAGCCTACATACCTGTACATCTTTGGAGTGTGGGAGGAAACTGAAGATCTCGGAGAAAGCCCACGAGGTCATGGGGACAACGTGTAAACTCCGTACTGATAGCACCCGTAATCAAACCCGAGTCTCCGGCACAGCGAGGGCTGTAAAGCAGCAACTCTGCCGCTGCGCCACCGTGCCGCATGGCCTTGCTCTTCCTGTGTTTGACTCTGGTTCCCGAGACCAGCTCAAACCGGTGTTCAATCTGCAGACCGACCGTAGATCTTAGCAAAAGACGGCGACATTGTCCATATACAGATTTGGACCGCACGACTTACATCTGTTCACAGCAGTTGAATCCAACAATCTCTCCCCAAAGTCCCTTTAGAGGAGCACGTCCATCTGGTACACGTGCAGTATCTCGTTGAACGCCTCCTCCTGGTCAAGTTGACCAGGCAGGTGTCCACCTCTCTGTCCTACATATCAGTGAGGATATCCCTGGCAGTTTAGACCGAGAACTGATCAAATCCACTGGTGGCGCAGCGGTAGAACTGCTGCCTTACAGCGACCGAAATCCGGGTTCGATCCTGACTACGGGTGCTGTTTGTACGGAGTGTGTACGTCCTCCCCGAGACCGCGTGAGTTTTCCCCGGGTGCTCCTGTTACCTCCCACATACAAGACGTACAGGATTGTAAGTTACTTTGGCATAGGTAAAAATTGTTAAATTGTCCCTAGTGTGTAGGATAGTGCTAGTGTATGGGGATCTTGGCACGGTGGGCTGAATGGCCCGTTTCTGCGCTGTATCTCTAAACTAAACTAAAACTATTGATGATGACCCGGGACCAGGTCATGTAATCCACATTCAGTGAGATTTTGCCAATTCCTGATGTTCTCCCTCTCTGCTTGTAGATGAGGGCCCTCCTCATGAGTTCAGATACACTGCCAGCTCTACACTCAGCGTTATACGCTTCCAGCAGCCCCTCCTCCAAGGAGAGCACCAGGACAACCTGTGGATGTTGGCAGATCTGCTGTGTTGCTGCATTTGGGCGGAGGCGATGTTGACACGGTGTCAGCCCTGTGATACGAGACAAACTGTCTGTTCCAGGGACCCAGCTTTTTTCCACCTCTGCCGGCTAGCCCACTGCTGCATTGAAGTGGGTACTTGCAGTCCCGGCGTCACACCACATTACACACACTAAAACACCCTGCACAGGTGCATGAATCCTTTGACTGCAGTCACATACACACTATTGCATGCCAATCATAGCATCTCAGGCTGATCTTGCACCTGCCAATGTTCTCCTGATAATAATCCTCTGCATGTCCCAGACCCACAAACCCATGGGCAGGAGGTGCAAGGCAAGTGCAAACTGAACCCTCTGGATTCTGAATTCTGGATTCCCCTCCTGCATCGAGCTAAAGGAACAGATACTTAGGCTATTGTTCCAAATTGGAAACACAAGTGATGCTGGAACCTTGAGCAAAAAACAAACTGCCGGAGGAACTCAGCAGGTCGGACCGCATCTGTGGAGGGAAATTAATTAACAATGTCTCGGGTTGGGACCCTTCTTCAGACTTTGTCCATTTCCTTCCACAGGTGCTACCTGACCCACTGAGCACCTCCAGCAGTTTGTTTCTAGCTGTGACGTATTCTTTGACTGATTTCAGTGGATTGATGTGACTTGCGGGTGACCCTTGACCCTCGCGCTGCCCTTGCCTTCAGCGGGAGAGTGAACAGGCTGCCCCATCTGTTCCACCGTGGTACAAGTGTGCCCTTGCCATTTCTGCACTCTGTGCCCCAGGTCTCCCTTCTGCAATGGCAGGCATTGTTACCTCTTGTCAAAATATAATTCATGGTGAGCCTTGTTCTCGCTTGCTCAGCTGCACACTCATTAATCTCGCTGTACACGCCAACAACTCAAATCTGCCGCTCCCATTAGCAACCGTGTGGTTCTAGGTAACAACAGTTGTCCTGGCGGTAACGTTTGCTTGTCGCCACAGCTGGGAGAGGACATTCATGGTCATGGGGTGTTGAGCAAATATGCCAGATCCCTTGGCAGCGTGTGTGGAGTGGGCGCCTCACTGCACAGAGCTCCAAGGTTGCATCAGCTTATTCCACCTTGCCTGAGACCAGGTGGAGGTGACGTACATATTAATTGATTTGACATGCTGTGAAAGTGTTACTGGTCGAGCGAGTGCCCTGGAGCCTGCTGCCCACGTTACTGCTGCCCAGCCGCGGGAGAGCTGAGAGTCGGTAGCAGCCACGGTGAGTGTGTGGGTGGAGGCTGCAGCCCGCAGGCACCGCTCGGCGATGGGGACCGCCAGGGGCCGCGGCCTGGTCATTGGGTGGGGCCGTCCTGGCCCCTCTGGGGCAGATCATCATTACTGCCCAGGCCAGAGGTCCACCGTCTGGTAAGTCATTAGGCCATATGTAATAGTAGAATTAGGCCATTCAGCCCATCTAGTCTACTCCACTATTCAATCATGGCCAATCTACCTCTGCCTCCGAACCCCATTCTCCTGCGTTCTCCCCAAAACCTCTGACACCTGTACTAATCAAGAGTCTATCTATCTCTGCCTTAGAAATATCCACTGATGGCCTCCACAGCCTCTGTGGCAAAGAATTCCACAGTCAACGCCCTCTGACTAAAGAGATGTCTCCTCATTTCCGTGCTAAAAGAACGTCCTTTAATTCTGAGGCTATGAGCTCTAGCCCTAGACTCTCCCACTAGTGGAAACATCCTCTCCACATCTACTATATCCAAGCCTTTCACCATTCTGTACATTACAAGTGGTCACGTACCCGCCTCTCCTCACCCTCCACGGGATGTCAGCTGCTGTGTGGTTGGCAGAGTAACGAGCACCACTGTGGGACAGGAGAGCCCGAGGGCACAGAGCGCTGGGGTGGTGCAGTTTAAAGTGAGGCAGTGTGCCTGTGGACAACACCACCTCGTTTGTAGACAATAGGTGCAGGAGTAGGCCATTTGGCCCTTCGAGCCAGCACCGCCATTCAATGTGATCATGGCTGATCATCCCCAATCAGTATCCCGTTCCTGCCTTCTCCCCATATCCCCTGACTCCGCTATTTTTAAGAGCCCTATCTAGCTCTCTCTTGAAAGCATCCGGAGAACCTGTCTCCACTGCCCTCTGAGGCAGAGAATTCCACAGACTCACCACTCTCTGTGAGAAAAAGTGTTTCCTCGACTCCGTTCTAAATGGCTTACTCCTTATTCTTAAACTGTGGCCCCTGGTTCTGGACATCGGGAACATGTTTCCTGCCTCTAGCGTGTCCAAGCCCTTAACAATCTTATGTTTCAGTGAGATCCCCTCTCATCCTTCTAAACTCCAGAGTGTACAAGCCCAGCTGCTCCATTCTCCCCGCATATGGCAGTCCCGCCATCCCGGGAATTAACCTTGTAAACCTACGCTGCACTCCCTCAATAGCAAGAATGTCCTTCCTCAAATTAGGGGACCAAAACTGCATACAATACTCCAGGTGTGGTCTCACTAGGTCTCTGTACAACTGCAGAAGGACCTCTTTGCTCCTATATTCGATTCCTCTTGTTATAAAGGCCAACATGCCATTCGCTTTCTTCACTGCCTGCTGTACCTGCATGCTTACTTTTCATAGACTGATGTACAAGGATCCCCAGATCCTGTTATACTTCCCCTTTTCGCCATTTAGATAGTAATCTGCCTTCTTGTTTTTGCTACCAAAGTGGATAACCTCACATTTATCCGCATTAAACTTCATCTGCCATGCATCTGCCACTCCCCCAACCTCTCTAAATCACCCTGCATTCTCATAGCATCCTCCTCACAGTTCACACTGCCACCCAGTTTTGTGTCATCTGCAAATTTGCTAATGTTACTTTGAATCCCTTCATCCAAAGCATTGATGTATATTGTAAATAGCTGCAGTCCCAGCACCGAGCCTTGTGGTACCCCACTAGTCACTGCCTGCCATTCTGAAAGGGACCTGTTAATCCCTGCTCTTTGTTTCCTGTCTGCCAACCACTTATTTATCCATGTCAGCACTCTACCCCCAATACCATGTTCCCTAATTTTGCTCATTAATCGCCTATGTGGGACCTTATCAAATGCTTTCTGAAAGTCCAGGTACACTACATTCACTGGCTCTCCCTTGTCCATTTTCCCAGTTACATCTTCAAAAAATTCCAGAAGATTAGTCAAGCATGATTTCCCCTTCGTAAATCCATGCTGACTCGGACCGATCCTGTTACTGCTATCCAAATGCGCGGCTATCTCATCTTTTATAATTAACTCCAGCATCTTCCCCACCACCGATGTTAGGCTAACTGGTCTATAATTCCCTGTTTTCTCTCTCCAGCCTTTCTTAAAAAGTGGGAGAACATTAGCTACCCTCCAATCCACAGGAACTGATCCTGAGTCTATAGAACATTGGAAAATTATCACCAATGCATCCACGATTTCTAGAACCACTTCCTTAAGTACCCTGGGATGCAGACCATCAGGCCCTGGGGATTTATCAGCCTTCAGTCCCATCAGTCTATCCAACACCATTTCCTGCCTAACGTGGATTTCCTTCAGTTCCTCTGTTGCCACAGATCCTCTGGCCATTACTATATCAGGAAGATTGTTTGTGTCCTCCTTAGTGAAGACAGATCCAAAGTACCTGTTCAACTCATCTGCCATTTCCTTGTTCCCCATAATAAATTCACCTTTTTCGGTCTTCAAGGATCCAACTTTGGTCTTAACACATTTTTTCCTCTTCACATGCCTAAAGAAGCTTTTACTATCCTGCTTTATATACTTAGCTAGCTTACCTTCGTACCTCATCTTTTCTCCCCGTATTGTCTTTTTGGTTATCTTCTGTAGAAGGTGTGACGGGGAGAGCATGGAGCCGCCACCCTACACTGACCCGTCACGCCTGGTCAGGGCTGAGCCGCGAGGTTTGGCTAACCTGCTCCACACCTGGGCACCTGTGGGTCCAGGACAATGTGTGGCTCTCAAGAGAAAGAAAAATATTACACATTTGGAAGAACCTTTATTTGACCAACTATATGACTAGCCATCGTCAATACTTTTTCCAGAACTTGTATGTTTTTTTTTGTAAGATATTTTTATTAGAAGTAATTACATATTAAGAAGAAATATAAAATCCAATTAAAGCAAAAGAAAATATTAACGTCACATACATTCTTAATATTTTTAAAATTAACAATCAATCTTATTTGTACTTCTATAATTTTCTTTTTTATTTTATAGCAGTAGGAAATAAAAAAGGGAAAAAGAAAAGAAAACAAAAGAGAGATAAACTGATTGAGTGGAGTATTAAACAAGATATTCTTCAATGGAGATATTTATGATCTATTGTCTATAATTCTTCATCCATTCATACATTCAGGCTTCCGTCATGGCTTCGAACCGGACCATCTTGACCCTTTAAATATTCAATAAATGGAGACCATATTCCTCTGAACTGGTCCAGCCTGTCCATCAGGGCAAGCCTTAATCGTTCCAAGTGTAACATCTCCGACATTTCTGTAATCCACATTTTAATTGTGGGGGAAGTAGGACCTTTCCAAAACCTTAGTATTAATTTTTTACCAATTATTAAACTATAACCGATAAAAATTATTTGTTGTGTTGTTAATATCTGATTTGTTTCCAGTATTCCCAATATAATTAGTTTTGAGTCTGGAATCAACTTGTATGTTAACCTAACTATCATATTTCACTTGGGCAGCTTACAACCCAACGGTATGAATATTGAATATTGAATAACCCTTGCAACCCCTCTCTCTCCTTTCCCTCCCCCCCCCCCCCCCCCCCCCCCCCCCACACGCCCTAGTCGCAATGCTAGTTCTACAGTCATCCTGTTGAGTTTCACTGCCTGTATAACTCGTTTTCACCTAGCCCACAGCGGGCTCCACCTTTCCTTGATCATTGTTGCTTTTTGCATATCTTTCAATCATTTGTTCCATATCCCTTCTATATCTCTCGTTACCCTTTCCCCTGACTCTCAGTCTGAAGAAGGGTCTCGATCTGAAACATTACCAATTTATTTTCTCCAGAAATGCTGCCTGACCCGCTGAGTTACACCAGCTGTTTTTGTGTCGATCTTCGGTGTGAACCAGCCTCTGCAGTTCCTTCCTACACGTATTTCCCTTCGTAGCCTTCCGTTGTCATCTCGAAAACTTCTTCCATGCCTATCTTTGTGTCATCACACAGCAATGTTCGGGACTCTTGCCCTGAGACCATTGCCCGGAGCTGAACTGCCTTCTTGCTTCCTGCAGCATGAAACATGGGAGGAAAGGGATGGTGTTGGCCGTGCTGCTGCTGCTGATCCTGGCCATATCGTTGGGCTTGTACTTTGGCCTGAGGCCTGACGAATCGCTGGTCCATTCCTACGCGAAAGCGGCCGTAGCTGCCGACGCGACCGAGTGCTCGGAGATCGGCAGGTGAGTCACGGCCAGCTCTTCTGCGAGCCGGGGTTCTGAAGCGCTTGGTTTCCGATGGCGTGCTGGGACTGCAGTGCCCCCTAGTGCCTCTTCACATCGTTCACCACCTGACCGCGGGATTCCCAAAAGCCCCTCCTGCTTGCTGCCAGACTCAAGTGAACAGCACAGCCTTTCCCTGAGCACTGATTTAGATCACATAACATTTAATCTGTAAAAAACATGGAGCAGTTAATATTTCACATCCGGGACCCACTGTCGGAATTGGGAAAGAGAGAAAATCAAGTCCTTTTTCAGAGAAACTGAGCCAAAGTAACGAAAAGAGAAGCAGATAGTAATGATAAAAAGGGGGAGGCACGGTGGCGCAGTGGTAGAGTTGGTGCCTTACAGCACTTGCAGCGCCGGAGACCTGGGTTCGATCCCGACTACGGGTGCTGTCTGGTCAGTTTGTACGTTCTCCCCATGGCCACGTGGGTTTTCTCCAAGATCTTCGGTTTCCTCCCACACTCCAAAGACGTACAGATATGTAGGTTAATTGGCTTGGCGTCTGTGCAACTTGTCCCTAGTGTGTGTAGGATACAGTAGTGTTAATGTGTGCGGGGATCGCTGGTCGGTGTGGACTCGGTAGGCCGAAGGGCCTGTTTGTGCGCTGTATCTCTAAAAGTAACGAGCAGAGAGGAGACCGCCTATTGGGCACCGATCGCAGTGAGCTAGACTGGGAAGACATGAAAGTAAATCGTGGTTTAGATGAAGCCGCTGCTTGATGACTCTGTGTGTCCCTCACTGTTAACACCCTCACCCATGAGGTGGGCCTGACTGTTCTCCTGCCTGCTCTGCTGAGCCTCATTGCCAGGGGACTGGTGGCACTGTGCCCAAGACTAACCCTGACTCTGCTCCTGCTGTAGGGACCTTCTCCAGCGGGGAGCATCAGCAGTAGACGCTGCCATCGGTAGCCTGCTGTGTGACGGGCTGGTTAACGCACACAGTATGGGCATTGGGGGAGGCTTCTTCATGACCATCTACAATGCACAGACGGGTGAGTGCCAGAGACATATAAAGGTGAAAGGTAAGGACAACAAGTCCAATCCACATGAAGTTCTATCAATGGCTGGATAAGTGAAAATGGGGAGATGTCTAGTCTGGGGGAAGGGAGTGTCTGGTCTGGGGAGGGGAGGGGGATGTCTAGTCTGGGGAAGGGGGTGTCTGGAATGGGGAGGAGGTAGGTGTCTGGAATCGGGGGAGGCGTAGTCTGGGGGGGTGCCTGGTTTGGGGGCTTCTGGGGGGGGGAGCGCGTCTCGGGACCGCTCGAGGCGAACAACGCCCGCATCAAGTGAAAGGTTTGATTAATTGTCAAATGTCAATTCTCACCTCGTGCATACCTGTCCCGCTGAGATACTCCAGCATTTTTGCGTCTATCTTCGGTGTACAGTGTACAGATACTTAATAAATGGCCATGAATATACTTTTCCCCAAATCAAACCCGCAGGCCGGTAAACCAATGCCCTCTAGCTCTTGAATCACATATCCCGGGAAAACGACTATGCATTCACCTTATATATTCCCCTCGTGGTTTTTACTTACCTCTAAACAATTTTTGCTTTATTTTGAACTTCCAGCACCTGCAGATTTTTGAGTGGGAGAAATTTGTGATCAGCGTGAGAGCGTGAGGATTTTGTCAAATGCGTGACTCTCACGCTCAATGCGTGAGGGTTGGCAGCCCTGCTTATGATCTTATGGAATGAACTGGGGTGAGGGGCTGAATGGCTCGCTCCTGCTTGCATTTCTCAAGTTCTGATGTTCTGATGCACACCCCATGAGGCTCCACAGAAACCAACATGATCATGGTCCATTAATGTGACAATGTTGCCAACTCCATCCCGGCAAGCAAGTTCCATTCCAGGGTGGACAGTCACTAGAGGGCATTGCTTTATGTTGAGAGGGTAAAGTTTTTAAGAGATTTGAGAGGTACGTTTTCAACACAGAGAATGATAAGTGCCTGGAACGTGCTGCCAAGGGAGCTGCTAGAAGCAGATAGGATAGCAATTTGTAAGAAGCTTCTAGACAGGCAAATGAATAAGTAGGGAACTGATATCTGCAGATTATGTGCAAAAAGGTGTGATTAGTTACATTTGGCTTGACGGTTAGTGCAGGCATAATGGGGCAAAAGCCCTGTTCTTCCTCAGCCTGTGTTCCCAGAGTCCTGCTCTGTCTCTGACAACGAGTGGGCAGGAGACAGATTCCATTGACCGGCCCATGCTGTTACTGTGTAATTAAAGGTGGATGACGTCACTTGGGTGATCGCAGCCCAGTTTCTGAGGATGGTTCGGGTGAAGGCTACCTCCAGTGTGCTTACAGGTAGTTGAAGCTCTATCTGCCCAGATTCCAGCTCTGGCTGTGACATGATTAGGTGATGGAAATAGTTGGAACCATGTTTTAATTCTTCTTCTACAGGAAAAGTAGACGTAATTGATTCCAGAGAAGTGGCCCCAGGACTTGCATCGAGAGATATGTTTGTTAACAAGACAGATGACCTGTCTCGTAAAGGTGAGCACTAAGGCATCCAGTAATTTCACGTTGATTCCAGAGTTCACAAGCAAAAAGTCTACGATGAATTGTTACAGGACTCCAAAACGGTATCCAGCCAGGTTATTCTTCTATTTGTTTCCAAATTACTTCTCCTCCTCTTTTCTCTTTAAGAATTAATTCAATGGGATGACTTCTGCAATCGGCCTCTGATTGCATGTTGATGAATATTGTTTTCTGAGAATCTATATTTTCCATTTATAAATTTGTTTCAAATGCAACCAAGATTGGGGTTGGCAGTTAACAAGACATCAATTACTGCCTCCTATGTCTGATAGTAAAGACAGTGACACACCCATTAACTTCCTCTGCTGGCTCATGTGGCATGAGATAAGCAAACTGCACCATTTCCTCCGAATTATGTCATGTGGAGCCTTACTCTGTTAAACTGGCCCCATGATGGTTGTTGTGGGACTGGAGAGTGTCGAGACTGCTGAGACAGGGAGAGGTGGGCCAGAGCAATGTGGATTGTCCATGGAGTAGAGATTGCCCAAAGATAGCATTGCCATCTTTGAACATCAGTGGTGTGATCCATCCCTGCACTGTTTGCGGAGGTCTCGTGCAGAGCAAGTGCTTAGTTTAGCTTAGAGATACAGCGCGGAAACAGGCCCTTTGGCCCAAATGGTCAGCACCCACCAGCGATCCCCGCACATTAGCACTATCCTACACACACTAAGGGACAATTTACATTTATACCAAGCCAATTAACCTACAAACCTGTATGTCTGGAGTGTGGAAGGAAAGGAGAAATCCCACGCAGATCACGGGGAGAATGTACAAACTCCATACAGACAAGCATCTGTAATCAGGGTCGCACTGGGTCTCGGGTGCTGTAAGGCAACAACTCTACCGCTGCGCCACCGTGCCGCCCAAGGATCTTCTACCATGTTTTACGGAGCGACGGGCATTGACACTTTTAGCCCAGCGTTCCCCACTGGTGTCTGCTCTGGCTGGGACCAGTTTGCACAGAGAAGCTTCAGAGTACAACAACAGGCTGACTTCGTACTTCCACAGTCTGGAGAAATGAACCTAAACAGGTGAGACAGAGACCTGCACTTCCTCCACCCTTGTCAATGCATTCAGTGCTCTTGATCTGGCCTCCTCTACGTAGCTGAGACCAAACGCAGACCAGACATGACTGATCTATCTTTCCCTCTCAACCCCATTCTCTTGCTTTCTCTCCACAACCATTTACATCGTTTATAAATCAAGAATCTGTCGATCTCAGCATTATAAGTACCCAATGATGGCCTCCACAAAGATTCCACAGATTCATCACCGTCTGATAAAATAAATTCCTCTGCATCTCCTTGCTAAAGGTACACCCTTTTATTGGCTGTGCCCTCTGGTACTAGACTCTGCCACTTATGGAAACATCCTCTCCACATTCACTCTATTCATTATTCGGTAAGTTTCAATGAGCTCCCCCCGCATCCTTCTAAACTCCAGTGAGTGCAGGCTTAGTGCCGACAAGCACTCATCACATGTTAACCCAATCAGCCCCGGGATCATTCTCGTAAACCTCCTCTGGACCCTGTCCAATGCCAGCATATCCTTCTGCAAATATAGGGCCTAAAACTGCTCAAAATCGAGTCTCAGCATTACATCCCATTACCGTTGCCATTCTTACTACTGATTTGACTTGCAAATAAACATGTCAGGAATCCTGCACCAGCACTCCCAAGTCCCTTTGTACTCTGATTTCTGAAATATTTCCCCATTTAGAAAATAGTCTACACCTATATTCCTACTCCACACTTTGCTACACTATATTCCATCTGCCACTTCTCTGCCCACTCTCCCAACCTGTCCAAGTCCTTCTGTAGAGTCCCTGCTTCCTCTACACTCCCCGCCCCTCCACCTATTTATGTAATATCTGCAAAAGTGGCCACAAATCCTTTAATGCCCTCATCTAAATTATTGATATGCAACCTAACTGAAATGTAGGTGAGAGCATATGGTTAGTCAGTATTCTGGCAGCCGGCTTATCATATAACAGTTTTATCCCAACTGAAATTTTTGTAATACTGTAAAAATATATTTCCATGCTACTTGATCAAATGCTTTTTCTGCATCTAATTAAATAATTGATGTCTTCTTTTATAGCTCTGTGCGAGTACATTATGTTAAAAGGCGTCTCAAATTATTAAACAAATGTCTATTGGGTATAAACCCCGTTTGATCCGAGTGTATTAATTTATTAACGTATTTACTTAATCTTCTTGCCAAAATGTTTGCTAATACTTTCTGATCTGTATTTAACAGGGCGATTGCTCTGTATGATCCCGGGTCTTCCAGATCTTTATCTTTTTTGGGTATAAGTGTAATAGTTGATTCAGCTAGTGTTTGTGGTAATGTCTGTTCTTTAAATGTGTATGTATAAAGGTTGTATAAACGCGGGGAAATTACCTCGTAAAATCTTTTATCAAATTCATTGCTAAACCTGTCTGGTCCTGGTGTTTTGCCGTTCTTCAATGAATTGATTGTCTCTTCTATTTCTTTAATTGAAATTTGTGCTCCTAATTCATCTCGTTCCACTGGATTAAGTGTCGGAAGATTACAGTTATCAAGAAAGTTTATAATTGTTCTCCTATCTGTTGATGTTTTGGATGTATATAAATTTTGATAAAATTGGGCAAATCTTTCATTAATGTCTTTTGGAAGTGTTAATAATTCACCTTTATCTGATTTGATTTTTGGACAGTATGGTCGTTTTCGACTTTTCTCAACTGCCGTGCAAGAAGATTGTGTGGTTTGTCGCCGAATTCAAAATTTTTCTGTTTAATAATTTGAAAGAATCTGATAACTCTTGCAGATAGAATTTGATTTAGCTTAAATTTTAATACTGCTAACTTATTATGTTTAGCTATAGTCGGATCTATCATGTTTTCTGAGTCAAGTTGGCTGATCCGTTCTTCTAATTGCAATTGTTCCATCCAATTATTTTTGTTTTGATATGCTTGATATGAAATGATAGAACCTCTAATAAAAGCCTTAAAAGATTCCCATAATAACGAGGGCGAAATACCTGGACTATCATTGGTCTCAAAAAAGAATTCCATCTGTTGTTCTAAATATTTACAAGAATCTGGATTATTTAGTATTTGAGGATTAAACCTCATCTTTTACAATTAAATGGATAAAATCTTACCAACCACTGAAGTCAGGCTAACCGGCCTATAGTTTCAACTCTTCTGCCTCGCTCCTTCCTTGAACAGTGGAGTAATATTTGTAATTTTCCAATCTTCTGGAACCACCCCTGACTCTAGTGATTCTTGAAAGATCACAGCTACCCACTAAGTTGTTGATTGCTTATTTCTGTGCCTACTGACAGGAGGGTTATCGATTGCCGTTCCTGGTGAAATCAGAGGATTACAACTCGCTCATCAACGGCACGGGAAGTTACCTTGGAAACAGTTATTTGCTCCAAGTATCAAACTTGCCAAAGAAGGATTTCCCATTGGCCGCGCTCTCGCAAATGCCATAGAACAATATAAGGTGGACATTGAGAAAAATGCATCGTTATGGTGAGTGTGAGGCAGCACTGGGCTGGGAACAACATACGGACATCCTGATCTACAGGCAGGTTCCTGGCCTAAAGTAGGGACTGATAGCACCGCTTAAAGCAAATTAATTTTAAAACATCAAAGCCTCAAAACACCTTTGCTCGCCAATAATGTAAGTTTAAAATCATTCCATCTTGTTTCTGAATTGGCTATCTCGTCTACTTGGTCCTTTTATTCTTCAAATGAATCTAGACACTCAAGGCAAAGAGACTGCAGAAGCTGGAACTCATAACAAGGAAGCCAACCCCTCTGGTCTCCCATCACTCATTCTCGTCCCCTTCCCTCTTCACATTCCATCCACCCACTACCCCCACATTTTGCTCACTGGAACCTCATTTGGTTCCATCTACCCTCTCCATTAATGCCTTCTTTACCTGTAAGATTCCAGCCCTTGTACCTTTGTGTCTCTGCTTATTGGTCTCCCCTCCACCCACCCACCCCCCCAGTGCGCAGCGCGGTGTGCAATGGTAGAGTTGCTACCTTACTGCGCCAGAGACCCGGATTCCGATCCTGTTTACGGGTGCTGTCTGTAAGGAGTTTGTACGTTCTCACCGTGAGGGTTTTCTACGAGTGCTCCCACTTCCTCCCACCCTCCAAAGACGTTCAGGTTTGTAGGCTAATTCGCTTAAGTAAAATTGTAAATGGTCACTAAACTAAACAAAATCTTTTTTGGTTGTGGGGGGGGGGGGGGGGCACGGCGTCATGAGCCCTCCCCTGTAACGCCGTGCCTCCCCCCCCCCCCCCCCGCATTGGGGGACGGGATCCAATGGGTTCCACTTGGTCTAGTAACCGTCTAAAACGTTGCTATTGATGCACACACAGACATGATGCCCACACACCCTGCATCCCCTCCCCCCTCTCTCTTTTGGTTCTTGGCCTTGTTGCTAACATCCTTAATGCCTCTGAGTGAATGATCTGTCATCACACACTGACCACGTACCTTGGTAAAGTCCGGTATAACTGGTTACTAGCTCAGGATGTGTTGGGTGGGGGAGAGGAGGTGCGTTGGTGGGTGGAGAAAGCAACATGCAGTCCTACACGTGATTTGGCGTGTACATGGTTATGAACATGTGACAAGTGCGCCCACTTGACCCCCTGTCTTTCTCTCAACAGTGAGGTGTTTTGTCACTCCAATGGCACCATCCTCCACGAACACGACATCATCAAGTTCCCTAAACTAGCCCAAACCTACCAGATCCTGGCTGATGAAGGACCCGATGCGTTTTACAATGGATCCCTGTCCCAGCAGATTGTGGATGACATCAGGAATGCAGGTGGGCAGGCTGGCCGTGGAGAGTGGGTGCTTCCTCATTGTCCAGCTCATTACTACAGAGATACAGTGTGGAAACAGGCCTTTTGGCCCACCGGGTCCGTGCCGTCCACTGATCCCCGTATGCTAGCACCATCCTACGCATTAGGGACAATTTACAGAAGCCAATTAACTGTAGTCTGTAATTTTGCAGCATTTCACCCGCTCTCCTACAGAGAGATGCAGACCTGCTTCTGCCCAGGGCATTGGCCAAATGCACAACATCAGGAATGGGAAAGGCAGTGACCAAGTACACCAGGACCAAGTACAGCTTCACACAGTGCTGGCAACACAAAGCAAATCCCCCCCGTGCTGGCTGCACCATTCTACTATAATGTTCCCCCGCTTAGTTTCTCCAGCACTTTTGTCTACCTACCATTCTACTATTGGCCTTTTCTTCCTGCAGGTGGCATTGTAACACTTGATGACCTGAGGAACTACACACCTCGACTGTCCGATAATCCAGTCAACCTGTCGCTGGGCGACTACAGGCTGCTGGTGCCCAACGCACCGTCTAGTGGGCTGGTGCTCGGCCTGATTCTCAACATCCTGAAGGGTGAGATGTGGCAAAGCTGTCTCCAGTGATGCGGGAGGGGTGGCAATGCCCAGTGTGAGGAGGAGGTGGTAATGCCCAGTGTGGGGAGGGGCAGACGAGTGTGTGCCCTGAACAAGTCGTTAGCCATCCATCCCCATCTTTCCCAGTGTTCCTGCTTACGGTGCCAATCCAACGTCTGCGGTTCACAAACAGACCACAGAAGCACTGGTTATTAGCAGCCTGTGGATGTGGGACTGAGGCCAGTCTTTCACCCAGAGGGAGGAGCGTGTGTACAGCATGAATGAATGAATACGTTTATTGGCCAAGTATTCACATACAAGGAATTTGCCTTGGTGCTCTGCCCGCAAGTGACAACATGACATACAGTGACATACAGCATGTGGGGCTCTTTCGCTCCTGGGGACTGCAGAAGCCAGCAGCAATCACACGGGGCTGGGTAATGGATCTGTGGAACTCTCGAGCCCATGGAGCTGTGGAGGCTGGATCATCAGGAGTATTTAAAGTAAGCTAGATACATATTTGAGGAACTGCAGGCTCAGCTGTGTTTGTGCATGTATTCAATGGTAGAGCAGGCCTGAAGGGTGAATCACCTCCTCCTCCTGACATTTCCCATGGTGTTTGTGGGTCTGAATTGCCCCCGTGCCAGTGACCCCGCGCCCGCCACAGGGTGGGCTCCACAGGGTGGGCTCCACAGAGGGGGCTCGGTACACAGGGTGGGCTCCACAGGGTGGGCTCCACAGAGGGGGCTCGGCATGCAGACTGCTCTCTGGCGTAGATGTTCCCTGATCTTGCAATGCTGGGAAAGCTGTCACCAGGCAACCTCACTCCAGTCTCTCCCTCCACCCACAGGTTACAACTTCACTTCAGACAGTGTCTCCACGGTGGAACGGAAAGCCCTGACTTATCACCGAATTATCGAAGCGTTTAAGTTTGCGTACGCAAAGAGGAGCATGTTGGGAGACCCTCGATTTGTCAACATCACCCGGGTAGGCTGTCTGCTGCAACACCACACTCAGGGGAAGGTTATTCACTAGCCTGGGGCCTGCCCTGACCAGCAAATGCCCAGCTGCCCAGTGTCCCACCTCAATATGTGAATGTGCCTGGGTCCAGCCATCTAATGTCTTCACATGTAACGGCAAAGAGCTGGTCCCACTCATTCGTGTAGGAAGGAACTGCAGATGCTGGTTTACACCAAAGATAGACACAAAAACCTGATGTAACTCAGCGGGACAGGCAGCATCTCTGGAGAGAAGGAATTGGTGACGGTTTGGGTCGAGACCCTTGTGCGAAGAAGGATCTCGACCGGAAACGTCACCCATTCCTTCTCTCCAGAGATGCTGCCTGTCCCACTGAGTTACTCCAGCGTGTTGTGTCCCACTGATTAGTACTTTGATTAGCACGGGTGTCATGTGTTATGGGGAGAAGGCAGGAGAATGGGGTTAAGAAGGAAAGATAGATCAGCCATGATCGAATGGCGGAGTAGATTTTATGGCATAATTCTGTTCCTATCAGTTATGAGATTATCAATACTGTGACCCCAGGCAGGGTGAAACTGTGAGCAGAGGGAGAAATGATGTGGAGTCCACCCTAAGATGACAGTCAGCTCCCCATCAAAGTTTTGTACCCTGGACAAAGTTACCACTGAGCCTGATGGTTCAGTGGCATCGCTGTGACTGCTAGTGACTGCTCCCAGCGAGGTGTGGCGATCAGGTTCAAGATTCAAGATTCAAGAGAGTTTATTGTCATGTGTCCCAGATAGGACAATGAAGTTCTTGCTTTGCTTCAGCACAACAGAATATAGAAGGCATGAATACAGAACAGATCAGGTCTCACCATCGTTACAGAGCCCGGGTTTCACAGCCTGCACTGAGGGCGCAGGAGGGTTTGGAAAACTAGGAAGGCTGGAGGAAGTCTAGCAAAGAGAGGATCGTGCAGCTGGGAATGCTGACTTTGGGAATTAGGGATGGTTTTCAGAGGGAAAAACCTGCAAATGTTTCAAGCAGTCCTGCAAGGGCAGAATGGCGTCTTCCTTTGCTGAATCACTGGAGGACCCTGGGCTGGGCCCAGTCATTGCCCAGTGAAATGGTGGCACTTTGTGCTGAATGCTCATCACTCACCTACTGCCATCTCCTGGCCCAGGACGTCCCCTTGTCCGACCTCTGGCACCATGTCCCTGGCATCAGCTCGGGCAGCAAGCAGCCAGTCACAGCTCTCATGGAGCACTGAGGGTAATGCAGACGCTTCAATTAATAATTGAATATTATGCTCAGTCTCAAGAGTGGGATTAAAATCAAATCTCTTAATATTTTAATTTAGTTGTAATCCCAACTATCTGAATACTACTGGGGCAATTACAGTGCAGAGACAATTGTTTGTTTTTTTATGCCAGGTTGGTAGCTCAGTTGTGGTTATGGCTCAGAATACTATTAAATTATCTCTTATCAAATCATGTTGTAAATAATTGCATTACAATACACATTGCATACTGTACAGAGCATTGGCGTTGGTTGATCTGGCCTGGGTGGTGATGGGGATGTTTTCCCATGCGAGGCTCAGTTGGCTCAACACCGTGTCTGTCAACAGCTGTGGGGCAGCAGTTCATACAAGGACAGAGAGTCCTTAGGGCCAAGGGAATCAAGGGATATGGGGAAAAAGCAGGAATGGGGTACTGATTTTAGATGATCAGCCATGATCATATTGAATGGCGGTGCTGGCTCGAAGGGCCGAATGGCCTACTCCTCCACCTATTTTTCTATGTTTCTATCCATGTACCTGTCCAAATGTTTCTTAAAATATCCCGACCTTGCACTGGTACACAGCGAGGTACTAGTCAGACACACTCTACCTGTGGATGATGCTCTCAACCTCTGGCGGGGATAGACATAGAAAATAGGTGCAGGAGGAGGCCATTCAGCCCTTCGAGCCAGCACCGCCATTCATTGTGATCATGGCTGATCGTCCGCTATCAATAACCCGTGCCTGCCTTCTCCCCATATCCCTTGACTCCACTAGCCCCTAGAGCTCTGTCCAACTCTCTCTTAAATCCAGTGATTTGGCCTCCACTGCCCTCTGTGGCAGGAATTCCATAAATTCACAACTCTCTGGGTAAAAAAGTTTTCTCTCACCTCAGTCTTAAATGACCTCCCCTTTATTCTAGGACTGTGGCTCCTGGTTCTGGACTCACCCAACATTGGGAACATTTTTCCTGCATCTAGCTTGTCCAGTCCTTTTATAACTTTATATGTTTCTATAAGATCCCCCCTCATCCTTCTAAACTCCAGTGAATACAAGCCTAGTCTTTTCAATCTTTCCTCATATGACAGTCCCGCCTTCCCAGGAATCAATCTCGTGAACCTACGCTGCACTGCCTCAATCGCAAGGATGTCCTTCCTCAAATTAGGAGACCAAAACTGTACACAATACTCCAGATGTGGTCTCACCAGAGCCCTATACAACTGCAGAAGAACCTCTTTACTCCTGTACTGAAATCCTCTTGTTATGAAGGCCAACGTTCCATTAGCTTTCTTCTGAATGTCCTCTGCCACAGCTTTCTCTTGAGGTTGATTAACAGGGTACATGCTCTGTTGCTGTGCTAGTGGCGCCTGGTTGTGGTTGTGTAGGGTGGTTGTATCAGTGCTGTGCAGTCACATCACCTCCAGCAGTGGTGGGAGTCACTGGTCACCCCACGAAGGTTATGACAGTGGTCCACACTGGCTGACATCAGTGTGCGTGTGTGTGTCTGTGTCTGTGTGTGTGTGTGTGTGTGTGTGTGAGACCCCTACATCACTGGCATTGCAGTACCCCCTGCTCCTTGCCCACGGCACGACTGTGTCGAAGGTGAAGATGCTCTTCACCACAATCGTGTGGGAAAAAACTGCAGATGCTGGGTTTAAATCGAAGATAGACACAAAAAGCTGGAGTAACTCAGCGGGACAGGCAGGATCTCTCTAGAGAAGGAATGGGTGATGTTTCGTCAGTCTGAAGATGGGTCTCGACCCGAAACCTCACCCATTCCTTCTCTCCAGAGATGCTGCCTGTCTCACTGATTTATCTTCACCACATACGCGCAGCCCAGTAACTGGCTCCACAGAAACGGGTCTCGCTTCCGAGGGCGCAGTGTTGCTAGTGAGTGTGTGTGTGTGAGTGTGTGTGTGTGTGTGTGTGTGTGGGTGGGTATGTGTGTGAGTGTGTGTGTGTGTGTGTGTGTGTGTGTGTGTGTGTGTGTGTGTGTGTGTGTGTGTGTGTGGGTGTGGGTGTGGGTGTGAGTGTGAGTGTGAGTGTGAGTGTGGGTGTGGGTGTGGGTGTGAGTGTGAGTGTGAGTGTGAGTGTGAGTGTGAGTGTGAGTGTGAGTGTGTGTGTGAGTGTGAGTGTGAGTGTGAGTGTGTGTGAGTGTGAGTGTGTGAGCTGGGTGTGTGTGTGTGTGTGTGGGTGGGTAAGTGGGTGGGTGAGTGTGTGGGTGGTTGAGGGAGTCCGTTTGTGAGTGGGTGGGTGTGTGTGTGTGTGTGTGTGTGTGTGTGCGTGTGAGTGTGAGTGTGAGTGTGAGTGTGAGTGTGAGAGTGAGTGTGTGAGCTGAGTGTGTGTGAGTGTGTGTGAGTGAGCGTGCGTGTGAAGGCCCAGAGCTGCGGGAGAGTTAGGGTGAGTTAGTGCTGGGCCGCCACCTCTATAAAAATATATGATCACCGTATTTCTCTTTAGTTGCTTGAAAATTATATTTCATGATAATTAGTGAGTGCAATCGTGCAATATTATGTCATATTATTAAATTAAGTGTTATATGTTTTATTGTACTAGCTATACACTGGGATGTAGTGATAGGCTACCATCTTGTTTGACCCTCTTAGGAGACAAAAATATTAGCACTGCAACACTGTAAATAACCACCATACTGTCGGGCGAGGCAACATCGATGGAGAGAAGGAATAGGAGACACGTCGCCAAATCCTTCTCTCCATAGATGCTGCCTCACCCGCTGAGTTCCTCCAGCATTTTTGTCTACCTTCGATTTTTCCAGCATCTGCAGTTCTTTCTTAAACAGTTCTATAGGTAAATTGGACAGATGTGGTAAATGAACATCCATACTGTCGGGGCTCTGCACCTCACGTCTCCAGGCTTCCAGCAAATGTTAGGGTGTGGCTGCACCAGGGACCAGGGGACAGAGACCATGGACTGAGGGGGAGAGGAGTGTGCAGATTTCCCAAGGAACGGGCTCCAGAGCTCAATAGCTGGTAACCCCCGGCATTTTAAGGTGATTAGTTAAGATTTCTGGATGCCCTGGGAGCTCTGAATGTGGACAGAGATAAAATAAATGGAGCTCTCCACGTCCGTCTGCGGTGAATGTAATAACAGACAGGCAAATATATAATAATTAATGATACAATAAATTGATACATCTCTGTGTTGTATTTAAGGGTAAAGTCGCTCAAGAACTAATTTCCTTCTCCTGATCTTTTCATCGGCAGCTCGTCGCCAACATGACCTCGGACTACTTTGCAGCAAGGCTTTTGGCCAAGATCACAGACAGCACAACGCACTCCATCAGATACTACGAACCCGAGTTCTACACGAGTGACAACCACGGCACCGCACACATCTCCCTGGTGGCCGAGGACGGAAGTGCGGTGTCAGTAACCAGCACCATTAACCTGTAGTAAGACATGTCTTACGTCTGCTCACCCTGCCAGGAGCACTGAGGGGATGGGAGATCGCCTGGCCTGCGGGCCTTTCCTCATCCCTGACCAGACCTGTGGGAGTGGGTTTGGGTGAGGCAGATATGGGGAGGGGGAGGGGGAGGGGATGGGCGAGTTTGGTGGACAGGGAGTGAGCGGATCGCCGGAGGTGAGCGGCTGGGATGAAGTACGGGGGTTGGACTGTATGTTGGGGTGGGAGGGTCTGAGGGTCAGGACTCATGGCTGCCTCTGAATGTTTGAGAGGGCTATGGGACATCCTGAGGTTGCAAAAAACACCATTGCGGGCAGTTCTGCTATAACGCCCGTTTCCATACTACAAATAAACAAGTTCGGTATTTCGATAAACGCAAGGAATCAAGGGATTTGTCAAAGATCTTTCGGGATTAAAAACAACTGAACGCAGCGCTGTATAAATTGTGTATAAATTGTTAACTATTCTTCCTAGGAATTAATCTGGAATTCTGTCAACTCAATAGCTTCCTTGTTCTGCTGTTCACACACTACTTACACAGTCCCAGTTCTAGTTCAGTTCATTAATCTGAAATTATGAGATATTCAAAAAATTAAATAATTTATTATTTTCATTTAATCCTTCATGTGTTTGCTACTGAAATAAGAAAATATTACTTGTGTTTGAAACATTTTCTTATCCTTATTCATAATTTATGTGTAAAAATATATTTAATCTGTGTTGGGAACCTGGTGTTAGGACTGTGTTAGGAACCTGGAGCAGCAGCTCGATGACCTCCGTCTGGTCAGGGAGAGTGAGGAGGTCATAGAGAGGAGCTACAGGGAGGTAGTCACTCCCAGACCACAGGAGGCAGACAAGTGGTTAGGAAGGGCAAGGGGCAGAGGCAGGGGCAAGAGATTACCCCTGTGACTGTACACCTGGAAAATAGGTACTCGGGTTTGAGTACGATTGGAGGGGACAGCCTACCTGGGGGCAGCAACAGCGGCCGGGTCTCCGGCACAGAGACAGGCCCTGATGCTCAGAAGGGTAGCAAAAAGAGGAGGGCAATTGTAATAGGGGACTCTATAGTTAGGGGGTCAGATGGGCGATTCTGTGGACGCAGTCGGGAGACCTGGATGGTAGTTTGCCTCCCTGGTGCCAGGGTCTCGCATGTGTCGGAACGTGTCCAAAAGATTCTGAAAAGGGAGGGAGAGGAGCCTGATGTTGTGGTACACATAGGTACCAATGGCATAGGCAGAAAAAGAGACGAGGTCCTGAAGGGAGAATTTAGGGAGTTGGGGGGAAAGTTAAGAAGGACCAAAAAGGGTAACGATTTCAGGAATACTGCCTATGCCGCGTGACAGTGAGAGTAGGAATGGAATGAGGTGGAGGATAAATGCGTGGCTGAGGGACTGGTGCAGTGGGCAGGGATTCAAGTTTCTTGATCACTGGGACCTCTTTTGGGGAAGGCATGATCTGTACAAAAAGGACGGGTTGCACTTGAACTCGAGGGGGACCAATATCCTGGCAGGGAGATTTGCAAAGGCTACTGGGGAGACTTTAAACTAGAAAGGCTGGGGGGAGGGACTCGGGTAGAGGGGCCTAGGGGACAGGGTGTGGGGCAAGAGGCAGAGAAGGGAAGCACTCGGACCCAAAATGTAGGCGAGAAAGAGGAAAACGATAATAGACAGAGAATAAAGGATGGTGGGTTTCTAAAATGTGTATATTTTAATGCTAGGAGCATTGTAAGTAAGGTGGATGAACTTAGAGCCTGGATTGACACCTGGAAATATGATGTTGTGGCAATCAGTGAAACATGGTTGCAGGAGGGCTGTGATTGGAAACTAAATATTCCAGGATTTTGTTGCTTCAGGTGTGATAGAATTGGAGGGACCAAGAGGTGGAGGTGTTGCATTGTTTGTCAGAGAGGATATTACAGCAGTGCTTTGGCAGGATAGATTAGAGGGCTCGTCTAGGGAGGCTATTTGGGTGGAACTGAGAACTGGAAACGGTGTAGCAACACTTTTAGGGGTGTATTATAGACCGCAAAATGGGGAGCGAGAATTGGAAGAGCAAATATGTAAGTGGATAACAGATATTAGTAGTAAGCACAAGGTAGTGATTGTGGGAGATTTCAATTTTCCAAAAATAGACTGGGAAACACATTCTGTAAATGGGCTGGATGGTTTGGAGTTTGTAAAATGTGTGCAGGATAGTTTTTTGCAGCAGTACATAGAGGTATCGACCAGAGAAGGGGCAGTGCTGGACCTCCTGTTAGGAAATGAGGCAGGTCAGGTGACGGAGGTATGCGTTGCTGAGCACTTCGGGACCAGTGATCACAATACCATTAGTTTCAATATAATTATGGAGAGAGTCAGAACTGGACCTCGGGTGGAGATTTTTGATTAGAGAAAGGCTAACTTTGAGGGAATGCGTAAGGATTTAAAAGGAGTGAATTGGGACACTTTGTTTTATGGGAAGGATGTAGAAGAGAAATGGAGGACATTTAAAGGGGAAATTGTAAGAGTACAGAATCTTTATGTCCCTGTTCGGTTGAAAGGAAATAGTAAAAATTGGAAAGAGCCATGGTTTTCAAGGGAAATTGGACACTTGTTTCGAAAAAAGAGATATCTACAATAATTATAGGAGGCATGGAGTAAATGAGGTGCAAGAGGAGTATAAAGAATGTAAAAAGAATCTTAAGAAAGAAATTAGGAAGGCTAAAAGAAGATATGAGGTTGCTTTGGCAAGAAATGGTGAAAGTAAATACCAAAGGGTTTCTACAGCTATATTAATAGCAAAAGGATAACGAGCGATAAAATTGGACCATTAGAGAGCCAGAATGGACAGCTATCTGCAGAGCCAAAAGAGATGGGGGAGATATTGAACAATTTCTTTTCTTCGGTATTCACCAAGGAGAAGGATATTGAACTCTGTGAGGTAAGGGAAAAAAGTAGAGTAGCTATGGAAACTATGAGATTTAAAGAGGAGGTAGTACTGACACTTTTGAAAAATATAAAAGTGGATGTCTCCAGGTCCCGACAGGATATTCCCTAGGACATTGAGGGAAGTTAGTGTAGAAATAGCAGGAGCTATGACAGAAATATTTCAAATGTCATTAGAAACGGGAATAGTGCCGGAGGATTGGCGTACTGCGCATGTTGTTCCATTGTTTAAAAAGGGTTCAAAGAATAAACCTAGCAATTATAAACCTGTTAGTTTGACGTCAGTGGTGGGCAAATTAATGGAAAGGATACTTAGAGATAATATATGTAAGCATCTTGATAAACAGGGTCTGATGAGGAACAGTCAACATGGATTTGTGCCTGGAAGGTCATGTTTGACAAACCTTGAATTTTTTGAAGCGGTTACTAGGGAAATTGATGAGGATAAAGCAATGGATGTTGTCTATATGGATTTCAGTAAGGCCTTTGACAAGGTTCCCCATGGAAGGTTGGTTAAGAAGGTTCAATCTTTGGGTGTTAATGGCAGAGTAGCAAGATGGATTCAACAGTGGCTGAATGGGAGATGTCAGAGAGTAATGGTGGATGGCTGTTTGTCAGGTTGGAAGCCGGAGACCAGTGGGGTGCCTCAGGGACCTGTGTTGGGTCCACTGTTGTTTGTCATGTACATCAATGATCTGGATGATGGGGTGGAAAATTGGATAAGTATGCAGATGATACTAAGATAGGTGGTGTTGTGGATAATGAAGTAGATTTTCAAAGTCTACAGAGAGATTTGGGCCATTTGGAAAAGTGGGCTGAAAGATGGCAGATGGAGTTTAATGCTGATAAGTGTGAAGTGCTACATCTTGGCAGGACAAATCAAAATATGACGTACATGGTAAATGGTAGGGAATTGAGGAATGCTGTGGAACAGGGAGATCTAGGAATAACTGTGCATTGTTCCCTGAAGGTGGAATCGCATGTAGATAGGGTGGTAAAGAAAGCCTTTGGTGTGCTGGCCTTTATAAATCAGAGCATTGAATATAGGAGTAGGGAAGTAATGTTAAAATTGTACAAGGCATTGGTAAGACCAATTCTGGTGTATAGTGTACAATTTTGGTCGCCTAATTATAGGAAGGATGTCAACAAAATAGAGGGAGTACAGAGGAGATTTACTAGAATGTTGCCAGGGTTCCAGCAACTATGTTACAGAGAAAGGTTGAACAAGTTAGGTCTTTATTCTTTTGAGCGCAGAAGGTTAAGGGGGGACTTGATTGAGGTCTTTAAAATGATGAAAGGGATAGAGAGTTGACGTGGATAAGCTTTTCCCATTGAGGGTAGGGAAGATTCAAACAAGAGGGCATGACATGAGAATTAAGGGACAGAAGTTTAGGGGTAACGTGAGGGGGAACTTCTTTACTCAGAGGGTGGTGGCTGTGTGGAATGAGCTTCCAGCAGAAGTGGTGGAGGCAGGATTGATTTTAACATTTAAATGTAAAGTGGATAGGTATATGGACGGGAAGGGAATGGAGGGGTATGGTCTGAGTGCAGGTAGATGGGACTGGGGGAAAACAAATGGTCGGCACAGACTGGAAGGGCTGAGAGGGCCTGTTTCCATGCTGTAATTATTAATCTGAGGCAGGCAGCGACTGTATCAGTGTGATGTGGGCTGATGTTTTACCTACAGGCGGAGTGAATTTACCATTAAGGCAAAGATTCATCTATGAGGAAAACGGAGTACAGAGTTGACCCTGTGAAGGAACCGCCAATCCGATATAAGTCATTTAACTGTGAAATGCCTGCCCTTTAGTATTGATTGGATAGATTGAGTGGAGGTTCTGTGCTGTTCCAAGCGGTGCGTTTCCCCAGCCATCTCGCCCAGTGCACGTTGACCAGCACAGTTCGCCAGCCCTTGTTAGCAGAGGCTCTTTGTGCAGGTGTGACCCGAAGCCCAAAGGTTTTGTGGAGGTTCTGCGATAGGATAGGGCATGCAGCCTACTAGTGAGAGGGCTGTCAGATCAGATCAGCCCAGGTTGCCTCGTGGCCGAAGGGTGGATTGTAATGGGTCGTTATTAAACTGTTCCGTCTGTGCGGCATCACCAGCTCTCTCTCTCTCCCAGATCTCCCACCCCAACTGTCGACAAAGTCTGACAGAGAAAATGCTCCCACTCATATTACAGTTTGCCCACTTGCTGGGGTGGGCGGCGCTACTTTCAAAGAGAGTGAGAACAGGTCCTGTCAGCTGGGGAGCTGCAACCCACTCCTGAGTGAACGCCTCTAGTTTGGCTGCAGTTCAAATGGCTGCAAATTCTCATAATTATCACCGCCCGGTCAACCGGACCCGGCTCCCAACTGTGTGCCCTGACAGACTGGAACCAAACCCAGAGGTTAAAGCAACAGCATCTTTATTTAAGCCAACCCACCTTGAAAGTTTAACCAGCCTGTTCGAATCCAATCTGAACTTTCCAACCTATCCCTCACACAGCACACTGTCCTCGAAATTGAATGGCTGTGGCTCAGGCTAATGCCAGGGATTTGATAATTGACAGCTTTGTTCCAGGCATCCTTGCATTTTCAATGCTGGCGCTGTTTGAGTCAATAATTTACATAGAGACAATTGTGGATTGTCTCTATATACAACTGCAGCCTGTAGTATTTAACGGATACATTTATTTATGAATCTCATTGAAATGAATACGCAGGTCCGCACACACACGGTAGCTCAGCTGGCGAGAATGTTTATCCCGAATGACCCATGACCTGGGCATGCGCAGTTGAAATACCGAACTCGCTTATTGGATGTCATGTGTTTTATGGATGCGGGAACACTATTCGTATTACATGATTGGTTATTTTGGATTGGGAATGATAGGACGATTTAAAAGTTACTTTGGGAATTGACAAGTAGAAAAGAAACTGCATTGACTTTTACTATTTAAGTAGCAAATAGTTAATTAATGTCTGTTTAAGTAATAAGGGTGGGGTGGGGTGGTGGCGTGCAAGGTAAAAGGATACTGTGTCTATAATTACTCGGCCCCTTGTTTCTCCAGGATCTGTACATTAGTCTGAGTGATGAATTAATTCATGTGCTGTCATTTAGTCTTAGTTTAGACTTGCAGCATGGAAACAGACCCTTCAGCCCACCGAGTCCACGTGGATCATCTGTTCACGCTAGTTCTATGTTATCCCACTTTCTTATCCACTCCCTACACACTCAGGGCAATTTTGCAGAGGCCAATGAACCTACAAACCCGCACGTCTTTGGGATTTTGGAGGGATCCGAAGCACCCGGAGGAAATCCACAGTCACAGGGAGAACGTGCAAACTCCACACAGACAGCACCCGAGATCAGGATCAAATCGGGTCTTTGGTGCTTTGAGGCAGCAGCTTATCAGGTGCCCCACTTTACCACCCAATAGCTTATTTCAGTAGGAAATGTTCAAAAGTGTTAATAACTGCGTTAAATAATGCTCCAAAGTCCAGTTTACTCCTTGTCTCTCAACAACTCTCATGTTCAGTAGATATGGATTGGGATGTGTAAGTGCAAAGGAATGTCTTCTTTGTCCCCAGCTGTAAACTGATATTGGGCTAAAAGATTGTTCATTTAAATAGGTACAGGCTTGTCCAGGAATGACTTTGAATTACCTATTATGAACATGTCTCTAATCTTACAAAATAAACTCTGAGATTCTTGGTATATTCTTGTATGTATTGACTTTGTGTATGGTGTTTAGATTGGCATGCACCACTGATTCGTTCAAATTGCAAACACAACAACTCTAACCGTGACGTTAATTTGCTGCTAAATTCAGAATTATGTGGAGCACTGCTAAATGTTAGATCCGGAGACATTCTCATGGTTCCTCTCTGCCACATGATGTGAGAAGCAGCAGCTGAAGTGTAAGTGGAGTAGATAGCCATGAAACATTAGAAATTCCCTGGCGCTTACAAACTTATACTCATACACATACACTTATAGGCCCTTCGGTCCAACTCATTCATGCCGAGCAAAATGCCCCGTCTAAGCTCGTCCTATTTGCTCGAGTTTGATGCCTATCCCTCTAAACCTTCCCTATCCATGTACCTGACTAATGCTGTTTTAAATGCTGTATTTTAAATGCTGTTGAAACATCTGTCTCAACTACCTCCTCTGGCAGCTCATTCCACCACCCTCTGAGTGAAAAGTTGCTCTTCAGATTGCTATTCAACCTTGCCTCTCTCACCTTAAATCTATTTCCTCTGGTTCCTGACAGATGATGGTCAATGTATCAAAAGCCTTCTTTTCCACCCTATCTACCTGTGATGCCACCTTCAGGGAACTATCTATGTCTTTTCTACTCCTAGATCCCTCGGCTCCACAACAGTCAGCAGAGCCCTACCATTCACTGTGAAGGTCCTGCCTTGGTTTGACTTTCCAGTTGCAACCCTGACACTTACCTGCATCAAACTCAGTTAAGCCATTGCTCAGCCCACTTGACCAACTAATTAAGATCCTGCTGTAATTTTTGATAACCATCTTCACTCTCTACGATTCCACCCACTTTAATGTCATGTGCAAACTTACTATTCATTATCATCATAATTGTTGATAAAAAGGAAAAAACAGCAATGAGCCCAGTTATGTATCCAGGCAGCTAGCTCTCCTCGGATCCCATGTGATCTAATCTTCCAAAGCAGTCTAGATATGGAATATTACCAAAGGCCTTGCTAAAGTCCATAGGAGCAACATCTACAGCCCGTCAACTTTCTTGGTTACTTTTTTAAAATGCTCAATCAAATTCCTGAGACACGATCTCCCACGTTTTAAACCTTGCTGACTATCTCCAATAAGCCTTTGTTCATCTTATCCTTCAAAGTCCTCTCTAGTAACTTACCACAGATACTAGGCTCAACAGTCTTTGGCTTCCAAGCTTTTCCTTGCATCTATTCTGAAATAGAGGCATTAAATTAGCCACTCACCCATTTTCCAGCACCTCACCCATGTCTAATATATCACAGCAAGGGCTCCTGCAATTTCATCTCTAGCATCCACAGTGTCCTTGCAGGTGATTGATCTACCATCATATGCCTCAGGACATCCAGTACCTCCTCAACCATAATATTGTCTGACTTCAATTCATCTCCACTATCTGTCCCAAGTTCCCTAGAAAAATGAGGAGAAATACTAATTGAAGACCTTGCCCACCTCCTGCAGCTCTGCACATAGATCACAGTGGGGAACCTCTTTCCCTTAATGTACTAATAAAGTCTTTTTGGATTCTCCTTAACCTTATCTACCCCCTTTTTGCCCTCCTGATCTCCTTCTTAAGTATGCTCCTCTGTTCCCTAAACGCCTGTTGGTAGGTTAACTGGCCTCTGTAAATTGCTGTAGTATGTAGGGAGTGGGAAAGTGGGATAACTTAAAACTAGTGTGAATAGTAAGATTAAATGAGAACTTACCAGTTTGAAGTTTGATCTTGATTTTATGAGGAGGAACGTTGGTGATTACGTGAAGAAGGCCCGCCAGGACACCTGCGCAGCAAACCTCAAAGCAGCGGTATGAAATCACAAAAAAAACACCAAAGTAAACAGTAAGATCAGTGACTCGAGAACTACCAGATGATCTGTTATGAGAGAGGGTTGGGCATGGCGGGCACGTAATAACCAACGTTCCTCCTCATAAAATCATGATCAAACTTCAAACTGGTAAGTTCTCATTTAATCTTACAATTTTACTTCGGAGTCACGTGAGTGATTCCGTGAAGAGTTCAAAGTTTTGTGATTTCATGCCGCAGATTACAATCTCGGCATCCCACTGCATTTGATTGACTCGAAAGAGAAATAAATGCATTAGTAATAATATTGTATTCAATGTAATGATAGGGTTTATTTAACAGCGTAAACAAACAACTGTACCCCTAAAATTTAGGTACTTAAAATGACATTGGCAAACAGCCCTGGATTGACAATTGGCCGATGATACATTTCTGAAATATCAGCTCATTTGCCCATCCGACGGCCACTAAAATTTGGTCGAAGGACACATCCCGTCATTTGACCGCCAACATAGCTGCTGCCCTAGTATAATGACATGTAAACACACTCTCTAAATGATATACCAACTTTGATGCTGACCTGGTGGAATGAGACATACAATCGTCAATGTTAATACCTGTTGCAGCCACCCTGAAATAGTCTGAACCGACCTTTTCTTGTGTAATTGTTTATTAACGAATACACAGTACTGAATCCATACTTCTAAGGATTCTGGTGGCCTTGATAAAATAAATTGAGACAGTGGGGTATTCAAATGATCTTAAAACCATGCCAGCCCTGGTCAGCTCTGCTAGTGTAGACCAGAATGAAAATGTAATGGCATGAACATCCAATTCCGTCCTGTCCAGCCACAGCGTTTGCAAAGTTTTGCCGTTGTTGTGCTGATATAAGAGTCATGACTAAGGATGTAGCCGGAACCCCTTGGTGAAATAATGTTTACACATTTACAATAACCAATTGCATAATCTTGTGATGCAAGTACTTGTATCAAGATCTTTTTAACAACTTGATATCCGGGTTGGACCCGACAATGTAGTTCCCTTATGTTACAGCTGTAATTTCTCTATAACTGAACTATTGTCAATATCACTTAAAATGAACTGGAAATGTCAGTAATTTGTATCATATCAAATGTATCATAATATTTAACAACATTCCTGATCCCCTCAATAGAGATGTACTGCTTTTGTGGATGCTATCCATGCATACTGCAGTGAACACCCTCATGGCTAAATGTGACAACATGAGGCATAAGTTAATCCATTGAAAATGTGTAAGTCAATAATCGTTTACTGTGCAAAGACCAGTCTCCTGAACCACAGTTTAAAACAGCAAGTTCTTGCTTTTTGGCATAACTGAATACCGTTGTGCCATAATGCCTGATGAAGCAGGCAACATGGACGCTTGGCCAGTCCGATGGTACGAATCCAAACGAGGTCTAGCTGACTGTTTTAAGACCTAGCTAATGAGGAAGACATAAAGTCCATTCCTCCTATTGAAACAAGAATATATTTCTCCACACGGTTGTGTCACATAATTTTGCAAACAGTGAACATGCATAAACATGACAAACATTTGATAAAGAATTGAATCATGCTTTCATCATACTTTGAGATCCAACATTTATTCTGTGTTATCATCAATCTGAACTGGACGTTACACCAGTGGCTAGGAGATTAATTACAGGATATTCTTCCTAATTACCATGAGACCAACATATGTCACCATTGTAGAGCAGCAACTTACCATGAAGAATATGTATATTCACTCAAAACCTTACACAACGGTGCGTTAAGTGTATATATATTTAGTTGATACCAACTGAAGAATTGGTACTCATACAATCTCCACTACCTTTGAGTAGGTGATGGTATTTGGAACTTCTCATCTTAGAGTTCTAACATCAGATCATAATAACTGAATTCAACCGACCACACTACTGTAGCGAGTTTTAAGTTCAAGTTCAATGAGTATTGTCATGTTCAGCAATGCTGAATACTGTTACTTCATCATTGTGGCCGAAGTAGCCTCAGCTGACAATAGCACAAGGTCGTTAGCAATAATCTAACTGCTACTTACACAATATCAGTTCCTTGATTAGCTCAGCTGCAACCCAGCTGCTATATTGCCAGTTACTTTAATCAGTTTAGTAACAGATTGGTATAACCCCAATCTCTTGCCACAAGGTGGAGACAAGGCTAATAATAATTACAGGTAAATCCCAATGACCAACAACAGTTTATCCCAAAATGCAAATCTTTCTGTATTGTACAGTTATATTGTCTTTGATAACCTTTGTACTGGGTTTGTATAACATGAATCTCTTACCTCATGAACCTGTTGAAGTCAGGAATAATTTTTTACAAACAGAAGTTCATATGCCAGATACTCATCATTGTTCATAATAACATGCCAATCCTGCCTTTTGCATGGATGGTTTGCATGAGAACTTCTGCCCAATTTCCAAACCCTGGCCATAATCCAACTTGCTTGGAATGCTCCGGCTGTGCCTCAAGCAAATATTTTACCCCTTGTGTGTTGTATAAACAAATATAAATATTACAACTTGTGAACGGTGCACTACCCAGATTTTGGAAGTGCTAGACCCATTTAGTTGAGCATGATTGGAAGGTGCATGGAATTTCTGATCTATCATGCTGCCCCCAGCTCCAGTGAACCGCTACTGCTGATGAGCACCTGGGGTGCGTTCTGAACGATGATTTCTGCCCGTTCATGGCCGAATTAATTCATCTGCCAGGCTTCTTCCCTTGTAGAATAGACCTACCTGAATAATCGATTCAGCGGCTGGCTCTCACATCCCCCTGTTGGTGTTGTTCACTGCCGGCACATATGTGCTTGAGTCTGTTCCATTGACATCTTAAGAGCCCGGAATCAACTTGATCATTTGCTCTTCCCTTCTCAGAAGGGTGTTTCGTAGGCAACTCTAACAGGCGCTACCGCAGGCAGTAGGATACAATACTGATATGAACCCATTGGCCTAACCCCAATAGAATATTTTACTGGGATGGCAACTTAATGTCAGGAAAGGTACCTCTGACATGTGCCTTTCATCCCTTTGGGTATGCCCCACGGCCCTACCCTGAGACTCAGTGTCAGCAGGATACTGACCCATCTTGGTCTCTGCCTCTGAGAGGGAGACCTTTGCAGCACTGTATACAACAGTTGCTGTATAAGGATAGTCGTTTCAACGCACTATCCAGCCACGGTGAGGAATTTATCCCCCGACTCCATGGACCTTGCTCTCCAACCCCGGTGGAGAATTATCTCCCAACTCCGTGGGCGAGCAGATATGTGTGAATTTGAGCAACCCTCTGCCAGGCGTTGCTGGCGCCGCCTTTCATGAAGGCCAGCGCTTTTGTCATGAACAGCCCTGCGTCAGGCGCTGTTGGCACGGCTCTCCCGTAGGCCAGCACTTCACACATGAAGCAGCCCTGTCAGGCGCTGCTGATATGGCTCTCCCATAGGCCGGTAATGTCACAAATGAAGCAGCCCTGAATCAGGCGCTGCTGGCACGGCTCTCCCGTAGGCCGGCACTTTCATATATGAAGCAGCCCTGTCTGGCGCTGCTGGCGCGGCCTGTCCCATAGGCCCGCACTATTGCTGTGTAAGCTCACAAAATCAACATTTAGTGTACAGCTTTACCTGTGAAAATATAAATCATAGCAACCTGTGCTTAAACAATAATAACATTGTCAGAACAATATCATAGAACAATAACTTGTTACTTTCCTTTAGTTTTTTACTCAAAGAAAAAACACAATAAAATACATACTTTTAATTATAAGGAGAATCCTTATATCCCAACTCACCTGAGGGCTGAATGAGTCCCAGTAATTTTTTGACTGGGGACCAACGTCTGTGAGCCACTGACCCCACTGTCAGTGGCTCCAGCGTTGCTTCTTTGCCGTTCAACGGCATCCCACAGGCTTGGAGCCGCTGACCCCCCTGTCAGCGACTCAGTTTAATATTCCTTGCCGTTCCCACAGCATCCCTGCAGGTTGCGGAGCCGCTGACCCCTCTGTCAGCGACTCTGCTTAATTTCCTGCCGTTTTTACGGCATTCCTGCAGGCTGGGGAGCCGCTAACTGCACTGTCAATTTTGCCGGTTTTTCTGCATTTTGCGGTCGGACTGAAATTTCACCACAGTCCATAACCGGCAAGTTGTCGGGCTGCAGAACTGGCAGTAAACCTCTGTAAAAAGAGGCTCCTGCCTAAAACCCCTGGTAAGTAAAAATAACCTTACCTTTAAGTTTAACTTACCACAGGCAGGAGCTCAGTCCTGCCTGACTGGTGCTTGCGCCAATGCGGCTGACGTAATGCTGCGCAGGCGTCCTGGCGGGCCTTCTTCACGGAATCACTCACGTGACTCCAAAGTAAAATTGGTGATCGATGGTTGGTGTGGACTCTGTGGGCATTAGGGCCTGTTTCCAATCTGTATCTCCAACTAAATCCCAAAGATGTGTGGTTGGTAGGTCATTTGAGTGCTATAAATTGCCCTGAATATGTAGGTGAGTGGTAGAATCTGCAGAGTTGATGGGAGTGAGAATAAAATAGTGATGTAAACAGTGATTCATAATTGGTGTGGACCACGAGGACTAAAGGACCTGTTTCCATGCTCTATATCTGAGGGGCAGCACATTGGCGCAGCAGTAGAGTTGCTCTTACAGTGCCAGAGCCCCGGGTTCAATTCTGACTACGGGTGTTATTGTATGGAGTTTGTATATTCTCCCTAGAACCGCATGGGTTTTCTTGGGATGCTCCAGTTTCCTTCCACATTCCAAATACATGCAGATTTGTAGGTTAATCGGCTTTTGTAAATAATCCCTCATGTGTAGGATAGAACTAGTGTACCGGGCGATCGCAGCCAACCATGTCATCTCTGGGTGCCCACTCTATAACCCACCAAATGGAACTCAGGGCCTGGCAGATATGGACGCAGAAACAACAACCTGGCTGCTTAACACCCGGCTTGAGATCTAACTATTCCTTTTGTTTATGTTTCATTCGCAAGAAGAAGCAGGTGGGCACGTACTCAGTGGGTAAAATGTCTGTTTCTACGCTGTATCTCTAAACTAAACTCAACTCTGTGTGACCATGACTTCTTGCTGTTGTAGCTTTGGATCAAATGTGAGGTCGTTTGCCAACGGCATCATCTTCAATGATGAAATGGATGACTTCTCTTCCCCGGGCATTCTGAATGGTTATGATGTTCCACCTTCCAAAGCCAACTTCATCGCACCAGGTCAGATGCTGTCCGCAGGGCTGTGCCCAGTGTTGGGAGTGGTTGTAACATTGTAGTACACTTCAGTCATCAAACTGACCTCTCATCCTCAGTCGCCAAAACTGACCTTGCATCCCTTTGGGTCTTTCAACACCAAGTTGGGACATCCCAAGGCTGCTCACATACACCAGTGTATTGGACTCTGGAGCCTCACAAGTTCTCTGGGTGCTCCAGCTTCCTCCCAAGCTGCAAAGACATACAGGTTTGTAGGTTAATTGGCTTGGTAAAATTGTAAATTGTCCCTAGTGTATAGGATCGTGCTGGTGTACAGGGTGATCGCTGGTCAACACGTACTCTGTGGGCCAAAGGGCATGTTTCCATGCTGTGTCACTAAACTAAAGGAAAGACATGTTTCCCCTCTACAACACTCCCTGCCATTCACTGTAATGGTCCTGCCCAGGTTTGACTTCCCACACGAGGTGTGATGGGGAGCTTCCTTCACTCGTTACTATAGTGTTCTTCACAATGCTGATCCCCTTGTGCTCTGTGTCTAAGTAAGTCTTCTCTTTCCAACAGGCAAGACACCCCTGTCCTCTATGTGCCCTGCTATAATCCTCAATAAAGACAACTCTGTGAAGATGGTAGTGGGAGCCTCTGGCGGGACTAAGATCACCTCGGCAACTGCTCTGGTACGTTCTGAGGTGGAAGGGATAAGATACGATCAACCTCTTATGGAGAAAATCCCCAAACGGGGTAATTGTACTGGGTGACTTTAATTGCACCGATGTTTACTGGGACTTCCTTAGTGTCACAAGCTGAGATGGGGCAAAATTTGTTAAGAGGTGACATCGATACAAAATGCTGGAGTAACTCAGCGGGTCAGACAGCAAATCTGCAGAAAAGGAATAGGTGACATTTCGGGTGGAGACACTTCTTCAGACTGAGAGTCAGGAGAAAGGGAAACAAGAGATATAGATGGTAATGTAGAGAGAGATATACTACATCAACTCTATTTTTGCCTGCGAAGGGTGGGAGGTCACATTACAGCAGTACAAAACTTTGGTTAGCCCATTTGCAAATATTGTTTGCAGTTCTGGTCACCCCATTACAGGAACGATGTGGAGGCTTGGAGAGGGTGCAAAAGATGTTAATCAGAGAGTATTAGCTTGAGGGAGAAATTGTACAAACTTGAATTGTTTCTCACGAGCTTCGGAGGCTGTGTGTCAACCTGCCTGAAGTAGATGCAATCATGTGAGGCATACAATAGTAGTAGGATGTGGTTGTGAATACAACTAATCTCCCTGGGAGAGGCACAAAATGCTGGAGTACCTCAGCGGGACAGGCAGCATCTCTGGAGAGCAGTCATGTTTGGCATAATCAGTCATTTCCCAGGGTCTTCTTTTGTGTGGCGAGCAAAGCCTAAAGTTGTAGGACAACTTGTTCTATTTGATCTTCCGTTTGTGCACGTTGAGTTGACTGCATTAGTCGAAACGCGGCGGATCGCGTGAAGGTTGCAATCTTCCACCCCTTCCCAGGGTGAAAATGTCAAATACTAGCGGGCAGACATTTAAGGTGAGAGGGGGAAAGTTTTAAGGAAACCTACAAGGTACCAGTTTTACAGAGAGAGTGGTGGATGTCTGGAACTGAACTGCACTACCTGGGGAAGCGGTAGAAAAGGAGACATTTAGGAGGTATTTAGACAGAACAGGCCAGGAATGAAGGGCTTCATGTTCGACATAGACATGGTAGGCTAAAGGGGGCTGTTCCTGGGTTGTATTGCTTTGACAACTGGCAGGGAAAACTACAGGCAGTTAATTATTTGAGACCCTATCTTGCAATGTGATTTAATCTTGTTTCTCCCGTGTTCTAGGTGATAATAAACACGCTGTGGTTTAATTACAACGTTAAGCAAGCTGTGACTGAACCAAGATTTCACAATCAACTTTTCCCCAACGTGACAGAGGTTGAGGAGGCGATGGAGCAGGTTGGTGAAAGTGCTGTGGACTTGTCTGGGTGATGGGCTCTGTGTACGGGCCAGCAGTGTGCAGTCTCCCCGGGGAGCCATGTAGCAAGGCCTACACAGGCTCATGTACCTCATTTCACAATGTAGGAGGATGTTGTTGTGACCATAACTAACCTCCCTGGGATAGACACAAAATGCTGGAGTACCTCAACGGGACAGGCAGCATCTCTGGAGGAATAGGTGACGTTTCTGGTCGAGACCCTTCTTCAGACCTCCCTGGGTACAGGTATAGTGCTTATAAACGAGGTTTATTAAGCTGGATCCAGTACAAAGATGTCATCATTAACAAAGACAACAGTCAGAGTCCATCCATCGAGACCTCAAAATACGCTCTCTAAGTGGCTCCAGTACAATTGCCTTACCTCTAGCTTCTCTTCTAATCTCTCCCCCTCTCTCGTGATAACCAACCCCATATACTTTTATATTTTGTCTCTTTGATCTTACCGTCTAACTGCTAATTTACAGTCTTTTCTTGGCTCTGTTCCTCCAAAAAGACATTTTATGATTCATTTATTGCTTTTCTTGTGGCCGTCTCCTGACTGAATTATCCCTTATCACTCATGACTATCTGTTATCTCAGCGCTTTGTTTTGTCGTCCCTATTTCCTAGTCAGTGTTCTCACCCTACATTCAGCACTTACAGGGCAAGAGACCCGGGTCCAATTCTGACTACGGGTGCTGTCGGTACAGAGCTTGTATGTTCTCCCCGTGACTTGTGTGGGTTTTCTCCGGGAGCTCCGGTTTCCTCCCACACTCCAAAGATGAAAATTGTCCCTAGTGTGTGTGTAGGATAGGGCTAGTGTGCGGGGATCGCTGGTCGGTGCGGACTCATTGGGTCGAAGGGCCTGTTTCCATGCTGTATCTCTTAACTAAACTAAACTAGAGGGGTCCAACACAGAATCCTCCGACCACCCACACTCCTCTCAGTTACATTGTTAGGACCTCCCTCTAACCAGGACTAGTGGGAGTCATGGTTTTTTGCTGTGTGGCTTTCCAGGGTGTACAGCTGGGCTTGAAAAAGAGGCAACACACGCTGGAGGAGGTGACCCGGCCCACGTCAGGAGGTGTGGTCCAGGCCATAGTTCGCCACAGAGGGAGGTGGACAGCTGAGTCCGACTATCGAAAAGGAGGAAAGCCTGCAGGTTACTGAGGAGCCAGCCCTGATCGGCTGGTCCCTGCCAATCTGCACACAGGTTGAGGAGTGAGATGGGCAGGAGCCCCCTACATCAATTCAATCAGCACCTATGTCCTTCAAACCAGCATTCACATTGGCCCGGCTTGTCCAGACCCGTCCAGCTGAAGCACAGCTAACTGGCATCGTCACTGCCAACGTCGCTCGCAAATATTTCTGCTGCTGCAGCGCTGGAGATACCTGGAGCTGGGGAGGGAATTGGCCTCAGGAATATAAATTGTGCCTTCAGCTCTCGTGGCCAAACACAGCAGGGTGAACATCTTGTTGCAGGCTGCCTTTAACTGGACTGTGTTTGAATCATGCCCGACTTTTCAAACCCATTCATTTCAGAGACGTGTGGTCAGGGGAGGCAGGGGAGGCAGAGCCTCACCTGTCACTCTCCCAATGAAAATAGATGTTAAGAAAAGTAAAGAAAAATATTAATAAAATAAGATAAATATAAAGATTTGTCCACTGATCTGTGTTATAAATGTAATTTCTGTATGAATCTAATCATTTTTTAAAGTCAAAATCGCCAAATTTGCGCAGCTCCGCTGCAAATACAGGAAGAGATGAGAGGTGAGGCAGCGACAAGCTGAGCCTCTCCTCTGATTGCGCAACCCCTCAGAAACTGGATGTAACGCGGGCAATAAGCGTGTGCCTGTTACTATCTCTCTGTATGTCACCAATGTACTGTTTGTAAACCCCTTCATTACATGTCCTCGCCTTCCGTAGTCCGGGTAACTTATTTCACGTATAGATATATAAAATTTAGGCTCGCTGCTCTCGTCATAAAACTGCAATGAAAAAGCACCAGGGGAGGCAGCGATCACATCTGCCTCACTGAGGGGGCGTGTCTTGAGCCCAGTGGAGGGAGAGCGAGTGTCAATTACGCTACCTTACGTAATTGACGCTACCTGACGCTCCCTCCACGTTAGCTTCAGCAGCGGCGGCGGCGGCGCTGGGTTCCACCGCTGGCGGCGCTGGGTTCCACCGCTGGCGGCGCTGGGTTCCACCGCTGGCGGCGCTGGGTTCCACCGCTGGCGGCGCTGGGTTCCACCGCTGGCGGCGCTGACTGGTGGAAGCTCTGGGCCGCTGAGTGCTCCCAATTGGGCCCCGCGCTGGAGTAATGTGCTCTCAGGTAGATCTACCCTGGGTGGAGGGGGGAGAGAGTAAAGGGTTGGAGGGGGAAGCAAGGGGTAGACGGGGAGGGGGAATGGAGAAGGGGAGAGGGGGAGGTGGGTCGTTCCCTCACGGTTCCGGGGCAAAGCTCCCGCCCCTCCAGTCGCCGTGCTTCACGCACACAGCCCCGGCTCCACCCCTCCCTCTCCCCGGGGTCGCGGTGATCAATACAGGGAGGGCCGGGCCACTGATACTAGCCAGTGCCTCCCCAGCCATTGACCTCACCGCATGTCACTGATTCCATTCTATACCCAACCCATACCCAGCTTTCCCAACCAGAACCAACCCATTACCTACCCATAACCTTCCTAAACTAGTCCCACTCTTCCCAACCCAATGCAAGCTTGCCTGCATTCCGTGACCGTGAGTGTGAGTGTGAGTGTGAGTGTGAGTGTGAATGTGGGCACCCGGGTGTTGCCGGCATCGCAGTCAAGTATCTCGCAGAGCCCGGGACCTCGCTGTGTACCCGTGCAAGGTTGGGATCGTTTCAGAAACATTTGGACAGGTACATGGATAGGAACATAGAAACATAGAGAAATTTGCAGGCCATTCGGCCCTTCGTGCTAGCACCGCCATTCAATATGATCATGGCTGATCATCTAAAATCAATACCCATATCCCTTGATTCCTTTAGCCCTAAGAACTAAATCTAACTCTCTCCTGAAAACATCCAGTGAATTGGCCTCCATTGCCGTCTGTGGCAGAGAATTCCAGATTGACAACTCTCTGGGTGAAAATGTTTTTCCTCATTTAAGTCCTAAATGGCCCAGGGCGAGGACTTTGAGCCTGGGGGCCTCCGATTCTAAATGGCAGGACGGTTCCCGCAGAGTCACGGATGAAAGTGCCAGGTGATTGTTCATCCCAAAGCCATCTCCCCCCACCCACGGTAGCAGCGACTGTGCTCCCACACTGGCCTCGGAGCCCACTGGACCACAGTGGGAGCAGGTTTCCCATCCTGTGACAAACCATCCGCGCCGCTGGACAGGTAGACACAGACCCGCTCTTCATATCTCGGACAGAGTGAATGTGGAAAGGATGTTTCCACTAGTGGGAGAGTTGGACCAGAGGCCGCAGCCTCAGAATAAAAGGACGAACCTTTAGAAAGGAGATGACCAGGAATTTATTTAGCCAGAGTGCGGTGGATCTGTGGAATTCATTGCCGCAGGCGGCTGTGGAGGCAAGTCATTTTGGAATTTTTAAGATGGAGATGGATAGATGCTTGCGTAAGAAGGAACTGGTTCAAACCGAAGACAGACACAAAAAGCTGGAGGAACTCAGCGGGGCAGGCAGCATCTCTGGTGAGAAGGAATGGGTGACGTTTCGGGTCGAGACCCGATTCTTGATTAGTAGTACGGGTGTCAGGGTTATGGGGAGGAGGCAGGAGAATGGGATTGAGAGGGAAAAATAGATCGGCCATGATTGAAGGGCGAAGTAGACTTTGATGGGCCGAATGACCTAATTCTGCTTCTACAACTTGTCTGCGTGTGCGGACCGGGTTGTGCAGCTTCAGCAGTGGGGGTGGTCGAGAGAGCCGGGGTATTTGCAAGTGTTAGTGGTTGGGCCGCGGTACAAATGGACGCACGGCGGTGTGATTTCTGTCACTAATTCGTTTAATATCGAAATTCAATTGCCATTAATGGCTACAGAGTATAAAATATGTAAAAACAGTGTAAAAAAAAATAATGCATCCAGCGCATTGTTGCTTTGGCTCGTAAATCTCTCGGCGATAGAGAATTGTTCACATCAACTTTACAGGTCAACTTTTTTTTAGAAATGGAAACGACAAGTTCACAGTTGCAATCGTGGATTGGCGGGCAAGCTGGTTTAAACGCAGCTCAGCGCCAGTGCCAGCTCACGCTGTCCAGGACGCACAGTTTCAGAGTTCAGTCAGTCACCAGGTCCAGGTGGCTTCTAGTCATAACAATACCTTGACATGTACAAAACACAGGGATGGTCACTGTGAAAGGCAGCGACAGACACGGAATAAATGAACTAAACACATGCTACATCCTCAACATTTTCAATTTCAGACGATGCAGCCTTATTATGCCCCTGTCCCACTTAGGAAACCTCTGGAGACTTTGCGCCCCACGCAAGGTTTCCGTGCGGTTCCCGGAGGTTTTTGTCCTCCGGCAACCGCTTTCCACCAGCATCGCAACCGGCTTCGACTAAAAAATTACCGATTTTTAAAACTTTCGACCATTAGAGAGACTGACAAAAACCTCCAGGAACCGCACGGAAACCTTGGGTGGGGCGCAAAGTCTCCAGAGGTTTACGTTCTGGATTCCTAAGTGGGACAGGGGCAGAAATAAGGCTGCATCGTGTGAAATTGAAAATACCACACATGGACATTGAAAGTGACTGGATAGTGCTGGGGCCACAATATGAAGGAGTGGGGCATTCTGCGTAGTTCTTCTAAAATATATTTTGTTAATTATATTATATACAGTAAATACATTCTGAGAATGTCATTATCTACATTCACTTTTACACCAGCAATTCTTTACAATACATTCCTTTACAACGCCTGTAGTGTGGTGTGTGTGAGAGGCGGTGATACTGGGCCAGCCCCTCGCTTGTCCATCGTAGCGAGACCCTGCCTGCTGCTCCCACCTCACCGAGCCTCTCTCTCTCCTGCAGCCCGGACTGTGCGCTTCATTTACCGCTGATACTCAGGCAGCATCTCTGGAGAGAAGGAATGAAGAAGGGTCTCGACCCAAAACGTCACCCATTCCTTCTCTCCGGAGATGCTGCCTGTCATGCTGAGATACTCCAGCATTTTGTATCTACCTTCGGTGTAAACCAGCATCCTTCTTACACTACTCATTCGCCGCTGTTTGTGAGCGGAGTTGTCGCGCAATCCTTGAGAGCATCAAATGGACACCCACCCGATACTTTGGCCCCCTCGGGCAGCTCTCCGCGACACCTCACCGCCAATACTTTCTTCCAGATCCAATACAATCGCCACTGTACGACGGGAGAGGCGTCTGCCTTCACCCCGCCACCGGCCTCTCCGCGGGAAACCCGGAGCCCGCCTGCCCAATCCTTGCCTCTCGGACACACCCTTGCCGTTTCAAACGCCGACCCGCGGCGGAAAGAGTGCACCAAGGCTGGGCGAGGCGGCAAACGGGGACAGGAGAGCCGGCGGGATAACCCTTTAACCCATTCCACTGGAGCCAACCGACGTGGGAGCTGAGGGGACACAAAAGGCTGGAGAAACTCAGCGGATGCAGCAGCATCTAAGGAGCGAAGGAGATAGGCGACGTTTCGGGCCGAAACCCTCCTTCAGACGTGGAAGCTGTGGGAGCTGAAGCGGGCAGCGAGCTCTGAAGTCCCCAACGCAGGTTAAACACGGGCCCGAGTGTAGGAAGGAACTGCAGATGCTGGTTTAAACCGAAGATAGACACAAAAAGCTGGAGTAACTCTGCGGGGCGGAGACCATCTCTGGAGAGAAGGGTGGGTGACCTTTCGGGTCCAGAGACCCTTCTTCAGACTGGTTAGCGATAAGGGAAACGAGATATATAGACATTGATGTCGAGAGATAAAGAACAACGAATGGAAGATATACAAGAAAGTAACGATGATAAAGGAAACAGGCCATTGTAAGCTGAAGGGTGAACATGAGAAGCTGGGGCGACTTGGGTGGGGGAGATACAGAGAGAGAGAGAGGGAATGCCGGGGCTACCTGAAGTGAGAGAAATAAATATTCATACCACTGGGCTGGAAACATGAGATGCTGTTCGTCCAATTTGCGTTTAGCCTCGCTCGGACAATGGAGGAGACCGAGGACGGAAAGGTCTGCGTAGGAATGGGAAGGCGGATTAGACTGCCCGGCAACACGGCCCAATGTCTAGCACAGTCACGGGCGGAGGAACTGGCGCGGGCTTTCAAGAGTGAAATGTTTTGGAAGGAACTGCAGATGCTGGTTTAAACCGAAGATAGACACAAAAAGCTGGAGTAACTCAGCGGGACAGAAGCGATGAAAAAGCGTCTCGACCCGAATTAATCACCCATTACTTCTCTCCAGAGATGCTGCCTGTCCCGCTGAGTTACTCCAGCGTGTTGTGCCTATCTTCGGTGTAAACCAGCATCTGCAGTTCCTTCCTACAATTTCTCCGGAACCTCTCCATTGTTTATTGGGAGTACAGCGGCCTCAACTGGGGATCTCCACGAGGTGGATCCAACATCGACCCTCTTCCCCGCCATTAGCCTGGGACCCCCGGGCTAGTAGCCGGCAGATTCCCCTTTCTTCCTCTCGTCCGACACCGCCTCGATGCAACCGTGCTCCCGGAATATCCCTTGCACCACGGAGGGCAGCCGTATGGGGCTCCCCCATGTGTAATTCTTCTGGTTCTTCAACGCTTCCATCACGGCCTGTCCCGGGAGAGCCGGCAAAGAAAAGGGCCAGAGTTCACTTCTGCCCGGCGTTCATGACAACTCGGGGACGGGGGCGTTTGGGGAACGTGGCGCCGCCCCCCCCCCCCTCCGTGGACACCCCCTACGTCCCATCCCACACCCGGGACCCGCCCCTACCTCCCCATCCCACACCCGGACCCACCCCTACCTCCCCATCCCACACCCGGGACCCACCCCTACCTCCCCATCCCACACCCGGGACCCACCCCTACCTCCCCATCCCACACCCGGGACCCACCCCTACCTCCCCATCCCACACCCGGGACCCACCCCTACCTCCCCATCCCACACCCGGGACCCACCCCTACCTCCCCATCCCACACCCGGACCCACCCCTACCACCCACACCCGGGACCGACCCCTACCTCCCCATCCCACACCCGGACCCACCCCTACCTCCCCATCCCACACCCGGGACCCACCCCTACCTCCCCATCCCACACCCGGGACCCACCCCTACCTCCCCATCTCACACCCGGACCCACCCCTACCACCCACACCCGGGACCGACCCCTACCTCCCCATCCCACACCCGGACCCACCCCTACCTCCCCATCCCACACCCGGGACCCACCCCTACCTCCCCATCCCACACCCGGGACCCAACCCTACCTCCCCATCCCACACCCGGGACCCATCCCTACCTCCCACATCCAGGACCCACCCCTACCTCCCAACCCACTCCTACCTCCCTCCTCACACCCGGGAGCCATCCCTATCCCCAGCCGCAATCCTCAAACCCTTGACCCATGTCCAGTATCAGACACCAACTCAGCCCCCAGCTCCCAAGAGGACACCCCCTGACAGGAATGCATGCTGAAACTCACACAATCAAATTCGGCTTCAAAATGATAATCATTCTTGACCGTTACGTGAAGCCGTGGCTTGGTGATGGCATCCTCCATGTTGAGTCCAAACCATAACTTGTTGGTAATCACCTGCAGGCGAGAGGACAAAGGGTTCAGTGTGAAGGTCCATCACACAGTTATAGAGCCATGCAGCACAAAAACAGGCCTTTCAGACCAACTCTCCCCATCAACCAAGCTGCCTCATCTAAAAGATTTCTCTAAATTCAAGGAACCCTGGCTTTCCCGCTCTCTATACCTCCCCCAGCCAAGTCGCACCCAGCTTCTCATGTTCACAACAAACAGCTGACAATGGCCTGTTTCCTTTATCATCGTTACCTTTTTTTCCACATTTTTCATTCATTGTTCTTTATCTCTCTACATCATCTTCTAGAGACCTGGCAGTGAAGCGAAGCCTTCCGGCACTGTGGCCCGCGCGATCACAGCCAAACATAGTCCATCTCACTCCTGATACTTCCAGACATGAGAGGTTCACATAACACTCCATCACTGGGCACTGCCCTTCCCGGTCCCGATAGGGCGCATCCTCACTCTTCATCAACCAAGGAGTGTGTTGCCCACTGCAGGGAGCACTGGTCCCTGCCCTGTAGCTGCACGTTGACCAGGCCAGGTCAACGGACATCAGACGGCTGGGCGCATTCCCAGGCACTTGTTGACGACATTCCCTTGTTTTCCAGATTTGGTCAAGTTGCCGAATGTAAGCTCCCCGGTGCCAGGAATGGGGTGCAAATGGACCCCTGGATTACTAATGCAATGCACAAACACTGCCCCATCATGGGACATGGGTGAGTAGCATCACACAGCCTGGGGAAAACTGATGCTGCCCAGTATGACCCAGAACAGTTCAAGGATCACTCAGTCCCTCCTGCACAGTGTGGCCCGTCAACTCTGCCCCCCACCGAGACGACCTGGGCCTGACTCGGGCCCTGACGTCGCAGGCCTGTCCCCTGGCCAGTGACAGAGGCACAACACTGTCTGGAGCAGCATCTGTTTGCAGAATCCGGGGGCTCCGGCACCGGCTTCAGCCCTGCCCAACGCGCTGCTGCCTTCCCGCGGGAGTTGGCTGCTTACCTGAGCAATGGCGCTGATGATCATGCTCCCACCAGACGCTCCCAACACCATCATCGACTCTCTGTCCTTGGACCGCAGGATGCTGGGAGACATGGAGGATGGAGGTTGCAGGCCTGCCACTGAGGGAACAAAACACGACACTGAGCATGCACACAGCTCCAGCTTCCCTGCCTCCTAGCCCAGTCACATCATCAACGATACACTTAACTGCAGTAAAGGGAGTAGGGCAGTCACTAACCCCCCTACTCACTCTGCAGTCAAGAACAGATTATTAAGTGGGCTATTCGACCATAGTGCAGAGCAGTCCTGAACTACTATCTACCTCGTTGGTGCACCTTGGACTACTTTTGATCGAACTTTATTGGCTTGCGCTAAATGTTATTTCCTTATCAGGTATCTATACACTGTAATTGGCTCAATTGTAATTATCTATTGTCTCTCCGCTGATTGGGTAGCACGCAACGAAAACTTTTCACTTCACCTCGGCACACGTGACAATAAACTAAACTGAACCTGGCATGTGAGGGGGGGCTCTGACTGCCCATCAATGTGACTCCCAGAGAGTATCAATGAATGGTTGTCAGCTCCATTCAGCTGAATGCACCAGGGCCAAAGATCACCCGCCAGCCTTCACTGTCCATTCCAGCTCCGCTTACCGGAAGCGCACATCCCGCAGCCAACAGGAACAATTTTAGAAATATAAATATAAATAAAGCGGATGCTGAAAGTCTGAAAAAAACCTGAAACGCTGGAAACACCAGCTAATCATTCAGAACTGTTTTGAGGAGCTGAAAGGTTAACTCTGCTTCTCTTCCCACAGATGCTGCATGACATGTTGAGTGTTTCCAGCATATTCTGTTATAACTTTAATGTTATTATCATGTATGACCTGTCCTGAGCCTAGCACATACATGTAATCATGAAGAAGGCACGCCCGCCAGCGCCTCTCCATTCTTACAAGAAATTTGGTATATCTCCGAATACTGCAGTACATATGTACTGTAGAAAGTATCTTGACTGGTTGCGTCATGGCCTGGCATGGCAATTCAGGGAATGCAAGTGGCTACACAGAGTGGTGGGATCAGCCCGGCCCATCACGAGCACAGCCTCTATCGAAGGCAGGTACATGAGGTGCTTCCTCGAGGAGGCATCGAGCATCAAAGATCCTCACGCTGTCTCACTGCTGCCAGAGGGCAGGGGGTACAGAAGCCTGTCCCACACCACCAGGTTCAGCAGCAACTACTTTCCTACAAGTATCAAGTTCTCGAACAGAGGTGCACAACTCAATTCAACCTCTTCAACAGAATACTGCCACAATGGACTTGCTTTTATTTTCGTTTTGCACCGTCTTTTTTCCTTTAGAAAGGTTATGTGTGATATTTGTCTAATTCATATTTGTTTTTGTGTATTTGTTTTGAGTCGATGTGCCTGTGACGCTACTTCAGGCAAGATTTTCATTGTACCATCGTTGTTACAAAGGCAATCAACTTCCAGATTAAGTTAATGTCATGTTTATTGTCACGTGTAAAGTTTTTAACCACACGGTACACGCGACAATAACCTAAACTGAACCATGATTGTACAAGATGACAATAAACTTGACATGAACATGATCTTGGAGTTGGTTGCCTTTAATTTAATGATAACTTGATTTCTGACTTTCTCGAAAAATACCCTTGACACCTCTATAACCCTTCAAGCATACTTGCCTTCTAAATTTCTACTGCCACAGAAGTCGGTCAGCTGATTGTTCAGGATGATTCCAGTACTTTTTGAGTAGACCATCGAACCAAACCTATGGAAACAAAACGCAGTTTTTCCTCTGACCGTATCAAATTCTGTCTTGATAAAGGTCTCTCAGTCCCCCTAAGACTCGCCAGTCCAGCTCAATTTCCACCCACATTTAAGTCCCATTTTGCACGAAGCAAGAAGTGCAAGAACATCGAGAAGGAGCGGTCCACTCGGCCCCTCAAGCCTGCCCCAGCCCCCAATGCGCTAATAGCTCATCCATGCCGGCCTCAAATCCTCCTCTGTGTCAGATCTCCAGAGCCCTCAATTTTTCAACTATTTATCTATCTGCACCTTAAATAAATTTATAATCAGGTCACCGCCACATTCAGGGGCAAAGAAGGAATGTCTATACACCACAGTGTTAAATGACTGGCCATTTATTTTGTCGCTATGTCCCCTTTTTCGTGATGCTCCCACTACTGACAACATCTCAGCATCTTCACTGCTTTTATTGTTAATTATTGTCACATATGCAATGACAAACATTGTTTTATGTGCTAACTTTTTGTGATCCGTGTGCTATAACACCTCTGAAGTCTCTCTCCATTTAGATAACACTGCATTTTGCCTCCACTTACAAAGTGCGGGTTCCCCCACTTGCCCACGTGAAACTCCATTTGGCAGGGTTTCCCACCCACTCTCATTCAATCTCTCTTCATCCTGTTGCAGAATCACAATGCACCTCTTCCCACCAACTTTGGAAAACTTGCATTTTTCCCCACTGTTCATGTCGACCATGGCAAGGGAGTGGAGTGGAGTGGAGCTGGCGGGAGGGTGTGGACTTACAGGTGGTTGATACTGCTGGTGACGGAGACAGCATTACCCTTGCTGTCGATGACTGACACGTGACTAGTGCCATAGCTCTCTCGCCCCCCGGAGATGTTGCTGTAGTAGTCTGGCGGATGGGTTTGGCTGTCGATCTTCTTGCGGGCAGCCTGGGCAAACTGTTCCAAATGCTGCAGAAATATCTGTGGTGAGGCAGAGGGGGATTAGTGGGTAAGGCTGGCAACACAGTGGGTGGATTGGCATAGCTAGGGAGGGGCAGCTGAGGGGGTGGGGTGGGGCAGGCCGTGCGGTAGGAGTGGGGGCGGGCAGCTTGGCTTGTGACACTAACAGTGAACTATTAGACTCACTCACAGTGAGGCAGGTAAATATAACCACAGAGATGGCGTGAGATAATGGGCAGGGTTGTCGACATGTGGAGGCCAATATAATGATCAAAAGGTTGTGTTACAGTGTGGGGTGTATCAGTGTTACAATGAGGAGTGTGGGGTGTATCAGTATCAATGTGGGGGATGGGGAAAATCATTCCAACTGGAATTGTCTCTAGGCTGGAGGGGAGAACAATGTTTAAAAGTTCTTTAAGAAGGAACTGCAGATGCTGGAAAATCAAAGGTAGACAAAAGTGCTGGAGAAACTCAGCGGGTGCGGCAGCATCTATGGAGCAGAGGAAATAGGCAACGTTTCGGGCCGAAACCCCTTCTTGTTTAAAGTTCACCCAAGAATAATCATTACGGCACAGAAATAACGAGTGAAATGCTGAAGAGTAAATAAAGTTCACATACTTTGGCAGAACTTATCTTGTCCTGCCCTCCATTTGCAAACTTCAAGGACTCTATTATTCGGTGATAGGTTTCGACCCTCTGATCTCCCTCCAATGATTTGGGGGTGAAATTAAATCCTGTTGGAGATCAGAAAAGTTAGTGTTTAACACATTTCGGGGTTTACTGCATTGTCTTGTTCTAAATTCTGATAATTAGCGAGAGGCCGTCCTAAATCCAAGTACAGCAGCGCACGTAGGAAGGAACTGCAGATGCTGGTTTAAACCGAAGACAGACAGAAAATGCTGGAGTAACTCAGCGGGACAGGCAGCTCCTCTGGAGAGAAGGAATGGGTGAGGTTTCGGGTCAAGACCCTTGTTCAGTGAGTGCCCCCCACACTAGAGTTCACAGGCAGTACTGAGTAACCTCCTGCTAGAGGTCAGAGCCTGACAGTCTAACCGGTGCAGAAATATTCATTCCGCTACTGCCCAAAGGAAATGAAGAATGAGGAAGAGATGTTCAGGCTCTGAACTCTAATAGGAGGTTACTCAGTCCTGCCTGTGAACTCTAGTGTGGGGGCACTCACTGAACAAGGAAAAGACTAGGCTTGTATTCACTGGTGTTTAGAAGGATGAGGGGGAATCTTATAGAAACATATAAAATTATAAATGGACTGCACAAGCTAGATGCAGGAAAAATGTTCCCAATGTTGGGCAAGTCCAGAACCAGGGGCCACAGTCTTAGAATAAAGAAGAGGTCATTTAAGACTGAGGTGAGAAAAAAACGTTTTCACCCAGAGAGTTGTGAATTTGTGGAATTCCCTGCCACAGAGGGCAGTGGAGGCCAAGTCACTGGGTGGATTTAAGAGAGAGTTAGATAGAGCTCTAGGGGCTAGTGGAGTCGGAGGCTATGGACGATCAGCCATGATCGCAATGAATGGCGGTGCTAGCTCGAAGGGCCGAATGGCCTCCTCCTGCACCTATTTTCTATGTCTATGTCTATGTGTGCCTGGCTACAGCACCCTCATTATTGAAAGTAAACACTGTAGAGGATGTTTCATTGTCTGTACTCATGTTTACCTAGCCCACATCTAACATTGGAACATTTCCTTTATCTCTATATCTCTCATCTATATCTCTCGTTTCCCTTTCCCCTGACTCTCCATCTCGACCCGAAATGTCACCTATTCCTTTTCTCCAAAGATGCTGTCTGACCCGCTGAGTTACTCACGCTTTTTGTGTCTGTCATAGATTAGAGACTGCCTGTTGTGACCTTTCATAGACTCCCAGAGCTTGGACAGTGTGGGTTTAGTATTAGTTTAGTTGAGTTTATTGTCATGTGTACTGAGGTATACAGCTTTTGTTGCGTGCTAACCAGTCGGCATAAAGACAATACAGGATTACAATCGAGCCATCCACAGCGTACAGCTACATTATAAAGAGAATAACGTGAATAAGATTTAGTGCAAGATAAAGTCCAGTAAAGGCTGAACAAAGATAGTCCGATGCTCTCCAATGAGGTAGATAGTAGCTCAGGACTGCTCTCCAGTTGTTGCTAGGATGGTTCAGTTGTCTGATAACAGCTGGGAAGAATCTGTTCCTACAGGCGGGTCCTGGAGAACGTCCACACGGGTGTCGTGGAGCAGGAAGTGTGAGGGGTGTATGTGTTACAGTGAAGGGTGTGGAGTGCATTGGAGTGTCTGGGTGCAGGATGGGTTATTCAGGAAGGTGGAATGGGTACACTGGTGCAGTGAGGGTGGAGCTGACTGTGGGAAGAGCTCAGTACTGCTGCCTGCAGGGGGTAAGAGGGAGATTGTGAGGGAGATGGCAAACCGATGGTGAGGAGGAAGGGTGAAGCACTCTCTCTGGTGAACATACCTTCCAATATCTTGAGAATTAAGATGATGATGGCACTTCGCGAGGGTGCGGGTGGAGTGTACATGATGTAGTTCCCCAGAGAAACAGTCAGTGGCTCCATCACCACCGCCTTGTATTGTCGGAAATCTTCCAGTGTGAGGTTGCTTGCTGCAATGGAAAGCACAGATCAATGCTGAATATCTCGGGGACTGGTGCACTGCAATGCCCAGAACACTATTCTGCACTTGGTAACTTTCCCGTTGATCGGTCTATTAACTAACAACTAACAACCTGCTGTACCGCTATACTATGTGTTACAATTAAAGATGACTTTAAACTCTAGACCTGTGTAACATCAGTCATTTGCAGTACATATATTTGACGACAGTATTCAAGTATAGCATGCAAAACAAAGTGTTTCCCTGTACCTCGGTATACAGCATAATAATACACTTAAATCTAAACATAAAGACATTGTAGAAGCAAAGTGCGTTCTGTTGCTGCACTATGTTATACAGTGCCCTCCACAGTGTTTGGGACAAAGACCCATCATTTATTTATTTGCTTCTGTACTCCATAATTTGAGATTTGTAATAGAAAAAAAATCACATGTGGTTAAAATGCACATTGTCAAATTTTATTAAAGGGTATTTTTATACATTTTGGTTTCACCATGTAGAAATTGCAGCTGTGTTTATACATAGTTCCCCCCCTATTTCAGGGCACCATAATGTTTGGGACACGTGGCTTCATAGGTTTTTGTAATTGCTCAGGTGTGTTTAATTGCCTCCTTAATGCAGGTATAAGAGAGCTCTCAGCATCTTGTCTTTCCTCCAGTCTCCATCACCTTTAGAAACTTTTACTGCTGTTTATCAACATGAGGACCAAAGTTTTGCCAATGAAAGTCAAAGAAGCCATTATGAGATTGAGAAACAAGAATAAAACTGTTAGAGACATCAGCCATTAAAATCTGACAGTGTGCACTTCAACCACATGTGATTTTTTTCTATTACACATCTCAAATTGTGGAGTACAGAGGCAAATAAATAAATGATGGGTCTTTGTCCGAAACATTATGGAGGGCACTGTATGTCAGGCCTGCTGGCACCCCACACACTCAGACACAGGCACCCGCACACGTTCGTACACGCACGTACATGCGCGCTCACACACACACACACACGGGAGACACTCACAGGACATGTACACACACACGTGCGGAAACACACACACACGCACCCACTCACACACACACTCTCATACACACGTATGCGTGCACATACCCACCCACATACACATGCGCCCTCCACAGACACGCACATGCATGCATTCTCACACACACACACACTCTGCACACACATGCATACATTCACACACACATCATTCAAACTCTGCTCCAGTAAGTCGCAGAGTAGCCTTCTCTGGCAGGGAGCTCCCCAACATCAGTGCGCTGTCAGGGCCGGGCCACGAGCAGGGTCGTGCACTGTTGCACAAGCAGCCAGTGCAGTCATGTTTAATGTGTGTGAATGTGTGGTGCCAGCAGGCCCGACATACAACATAGTGTCAACACGTATCAGCACGTGTGGCAGGAAGGTACGAAATACCTGAACCCTGGAGAACAGATGCGTCCTTGATATCTTTGATGAGGTCCCGTGTGATACTTCCACTATAGAAAGCCTCCGGCCCTTGTTTTGCGATGGTCTCCAGCGTTTTTGCCAGCTGGGCGTACCGCACTGTCTCACACAGGGATTTACTACTGTTGTAAAATAAAGAACTGAAGGGAAAAGGTTTATTCATTAGATGTGCGATGTCACGTATCCCCACTGCAACCCCTCTGCTGGAACCCACTGGGCGAGCCCGTGCTATTTATAATAAGTCGAGCGACTGTTTTCCACCGGCAGAGACTGGTGTCTCTGAATGTGACCGCTCTGGGATCCGACTGGGATTCGGCTAGTGTGTGCCGGGATGGGTGGTGGGGAGGGCAGGGTGTGCCAGGGTGAGGGTAGTGTGTGGCACCGGTCACTACTTGGTGCCCTCCCTTGTTGCCCACGTGGCTGGTGTAATATTCAGTGTGAAGGGGCCTGGGATGGGTCACCCGTGCTGCCCTCTAACGTAGTTATTGTTGTGGGTTTTTAGCGTAGTGGGACCACTGCACTGTCAGAAACATCCCCCCCCCCCATCCCCACCACCCCCCACAGTCACACACACTGCTCGCCTGGCCCACTCACCCGATCTCCCTCTGCATTAGTATCTCTTTCAGCTTCGGGAAGGAGAGGAGTTGTTTTAAAATGGCGGGGATTTCAAATCCAGTCCTCGCGAGCTGTATGGATGGTTGGAACAGGCGCTCCCAGGGCAGTTTGCCAAACCGCTTGTGTGCCTCCCAGTAGCCCTGCACTTCACCTGGCACACCGATCCACTGAGCAGCTGTGTGTGGGGCACAGACAACAAGGCAGACGTCACCCGGCGAAGGCTAAGGCACGCTCTCAGCACACTGCCAACCAAACCCATCTGCCAAGGCAGGGGCCGCTGGCACTGCACCAGCGCACGCACCCCCGTCACACTGCCCGCCCCAATGGCCCAGGCTGACCATTCTTGATTAGTGCGGGTGTCAGGGGTTATGGGGAGAAGGCAGGAGAATGGGGTTAGGAGGGAGAGATAGATCAGCCATGATTGAATGGTGGAGTAGACTTGATTGGGCCGCATGGCCTTATTCTGCTCCAATGATCTTACGATTCACCACCGAGTGTATGTGGAGAGAAATCTCCTCCTGTTAGTTCACATTCCTCGCCAGACTCCTACTGGAACTCTCCTTCATTCTGTCACTCACACTGTTCTTTCCTGCTCCTCTTATCTTTTACTCATTCACAGGCTGAGGCAATGTTTAACCTGCCCATCCCACAAGGTAGTGCTGGGTTACCGTCGTGAACTGTGCTGACCTTGAGGTGTGGCTGCACCTGCAACGCAGAGGACGGGAGGGAGCTCCAAGACACTGGCCCAGTGTTTTATTAGTTTAGTTTTAGAGATAAGGTGCGGAAACAGACCCTTCAGCCCACCAAATCCGTGCCGTCCAGCGATCCCTGCACACTAACACCATCCTACACTCACTAGGGACAATTTACAATTATACCAAGCCAATTAGCCTACAAACCTGAACATCTTTGGAGTGCGAGAGGAAACTGGAGATCCTGGAGAAAACCCAGGCAGGTCACGGGTAGAACATACAGACTCCGTACAGACAAGCACCCGTGGTCAGGATTGAACCCCGGAAGAGCCCGAGAAGAAACTATCCTTAAATCTGGAAGTATGCAACTTTCAGACTTCTGAAAATCCTGTCTGATGGGAGGGGGGAGAAGAGGGAGTGTCCGGGGTGAAACTCATCCTTCAAGCAATTTGAATGCGTATTTTGCAGTGGACGAACTGCAACTCGTGCACCGGACAAACAAGGACTTCACCTGAGCTGCTGCCCTGTGCTTCACCGAGACCTGGCTGTGTGAGTCGACCCCAGACAGTGCGCTGCGACTGGCTGGCTTCCAACTTCACAGAGCGGATCGCGAAGCGGAGGCAGCGGGGAAATCAAGAGACGGTGGAATCTGCGTCTATACCAACCAGGACTGGTGCAGCGACATCACGGGACTGTCAAACTTCTGCTCTCCCAATCTAGAATCCCTCTTTATAAACTGCAAACCCTTCTACTCTCCCAGGGAATTTAACTCCTCTATTCTCGCTGGAGTTTTCATTCCCCCCCAAGCCTGCGGACATGAGGTGCAAACACAACTCGCTGACCGGGTAATGAGGGTAGAGAGTGACTTCCCAGACTCCATGGTTATTGTTTTGGGGGACTTTCACAAAGCTAACCTCAGCCGTGACCTTCCAAAATACAGACTTCATGTTACCTGCCCCACCAGAGGGGAGAGAACACCCGATCACTGTTATACGGCAATCAAGAACGCATGTCGCTCTGTTCCCCGGGCGGGTCTGGGTCTCTCTGATCATTGTCTAGTTCACCTTATTCCGACCTACAGGCAGAAACTAAAAGCTGCTAAGCCTGTGGTCAGAACAACAAAAAGGTGGACAAGCGAGGGCATTGAGAATCTAAAATCCTGCTTTGACTGCACGGATTGGAATGTGTTCAGGGAAGCAACCACAAGCCTCGATGAGTATACGAACACTGTATCATCATAGGTCAGCTTTTGCGAGGGCAGTTGCATTCCAACTCAGACCCGGACCTGGTTCAACAACAACAAGCCCTGGTTCACTGCAGAACTCAGACAGCTCCGACGGTCTAAAGAGGAGGCCTACAGGAGTGGGGATATAGACCTCTACAGTACAAGCTGAGAAGAGGAATCAGAGCTGCCAAGGAAAGGTACTGTGAGAAGTTGAGGAGCAAGTTCTCAGCCAGTGACTCTTCTTCAGTTTGGAAGGGCTTGCAGGAAATTACCAGCTACAAGGGGAAAGCCCCCCGCTCTTTGGACAATTATCATCTGACCAACAACCTGAATGAGATTTACTGCAGATTTGAACATCAGAAACATAACCCTGGTACCCCCTCCCCAACCAACACAGCCAGACCCCAGTCTACAAAGAATGGACCCTGCACCCGCTGCTTCCCATTCACCCCTTCACACCTACTTAAGGCAAGACTCCAGTATGAAAAGACTGTCACTTCACACCCACTCACAGCCTTACCTCAGTCTGCAAAGACTGGGCCCTTCTACACCCACCTCCCTCCAATCACCACATCACACTCAATCACCCACACCTTCTGTGCTGCACAACATCACTTATCCAATATCAACAATAATAATAGTGGAGGTGGAGAGGCTTTTCAGAGGACAAAAAAGACGTAAATCTCCAGGACCTGATATTGTTTCCCGCTCTACTCTTAAGCTCTGTGCCAAACAACTGGCACCGGTCAATACAGACATTTTTAACCAGTCCCTGCAAACATGTACTGTCCCTGCCTGCTTCAAAGTCTCTACTATTGCCCCTGTGCCCAAAAAGGCAAGGATTACTTGTCTTAATGACTACAGGCCTGTCACACTGACCTCTGTAGTCATGAAGACACTCGAAAGGCTTGCGCTGGCCAAGCTGAAAAATATCACAAACCCCCTGCTGGACCCTCTGCAGTTTGCATATCGGGCCAATAGATCTGTGGATGATGCAGTCAACCTGGGCCTGCACTTCATCCTACAGCACCTAGACGAGGATCCTGTTTGTTGATTTTAGCTCTGCATTCAACACCATTGTGCCAGAGCTACTACACTCCAAACTTTCCGAGTTGACTGTGCCTGAACCCCTCTGTCGGTGGATCACCAGCTTCCTGACAGACAGGAAGCAACTTGTAAGGCTCGGAAAGCAAATCTCGAACCTGCAAACGCTCAGCATAGGAGCACCGCAAGGCTGCATACTCTCTCCTCTACTCTCTCTACCAACAACTGCACCTCCACAGACACCTCTGTCAAGCTTCTCAAGTTTGCAGATGATACAACCCTGATTGGACTGATCCAGGACGGGGAGGAATCTGCCTACAGACAGGAAGTGTCACAGCTGGCGTCCTGGTGCCGTAGCAACAACCTAGAGCTCAATTCTCCTAAGAGAGTGGAAATGATTGTAGACTTTAGGAGAGCTCCCCCTCCCCTCACCCCACTCACCATCAACAACATCACAGTCACATCTGTGGAGTCTTTTAAGTTCCTGGGAACCATCATCTCCAAGGGCCTGAAGTGGGGAACTACCATCGACTCCACAGTCAAAAAAGCACAACAGAGGATTTACTTCCTGTGGCAGCTGAGGAAGCACAATCTGCCACAGGCAATGATGGTCCAATTCTACACGTCCATCGTAGAGTCTGTTCTCACCTCCTCCATCATGGTCTGGTTTGGCTCAGCCACCAAGCACGACACCTGGAGGCTGCAGCAAATCGTCCGATCAGCAGAGAAGGTTATTGGCTGCAACCTTCCCTCCGTTGATGAACTACACTGCAAGGGCCAGGAAGCGAGTGGGCAAGATCATCTCTGACCCCTCTCATCCTGGCCACAAACTCTTTGAATCACTTCCTTCCGGAAGGCGACTCCGGACTGTCAAAGCTGCCACAGCCAGACATAAAAACAGTTTTTATCCACAAGTAGTTGCTCTACTCAACAGCCAAACATCTGTAGCCTGCTTTTGATCTGGTATTTTGTTGGTTCACGTGCTTGATCAATGGTGTTTTATCATTAATGTTTTATTATTATTAATGTTTAGTGTTTTCTGAGTCATTCGTAACTGTCACTGTATGTCATGTTGTTACTTGTGGGCGGAGCACCAAGGCAAATTCCTTGTATGAGAATACTTGGCCAATAAAAACTTACTTACTTTTATTAGCTGGGATGAACCAGTCGTCCTGACACCCAGAGAACACGCTTGGATGAAGATTCTTCGCGGCAACCTCTCGTGCATTAATTACTGTTACACGGTCTGACGGAGAGAAAGAGAGAGAGTGTCACACAGAGAGAAACCGTACATGTCATAGACAGAGATGAACTGTGTACACTGTACAGAGCAGGCGCTACAAACCATTCAGACAGCGAGAGGCAGTGTACACTACAGTGACGGAGGCAGTGTGCACTGTCAAGTGCGAGGTGCTGTTCGGGTGGGGGTTTTTTAACCAAAAATAAATTGAATCAGTTATTACAAGAATAATATGTACAATAGAAAACAATACCAACAAACCCACCACCATTCTATAAAGTAAAACAAATATTCTTAAATATCCAATATACTGAGTATTAAGTAACTGTTACAATTCTTGTCGAGGACACACCCGGGCATGTTCGTAACCCCGGGAATGGGGGCAGGCAGCCGGCTCGGGCTCTGTTCAGGTGTTTAGGAGGGCAGTGCAACTGCGCAGTGAGAGAGGCGTGTGCATTGTAAAATGAGGACGATGCCAACTGTAGTGTGAGGGACGGTGGGCACTGTAAAGTGAGGAAGGCAGTGTTCACTGTGCAGAGGGTGGCAGTGTGCACTATTCACTGAGAGGTCTGCACTGTTTAGACAGTGACAGGTGCAATGTGCACTGTACAGTGAGAGAGGTACAATGCGAGGCAGTGTGTGATGTGTGGGTGGTTCAGAGTGAACTGAACAGAGGGAGAGCAGTGTGCACTGCGCAATGAGAGAGGAGGTGTACAGCTCGTAGTGAGAGAGGCAGTTCTCCCCCTCTGGGGTGGAGCGTATTGCACCGAGGTGTTCCCTGCAACCTGTTTCTGTCGCTGTTCACAGACTCGCCAGCCGCCTGCCATTTTTGAAGGCTGGACCAGTCTGTGTACATGGAGTGCGTGAGGCTGCAGCCACTGTTTGAATGCCTAAAGGGGCTGCTCCTTGCCTTCTGGCTGCATTTATCACCCACCATCCTCATCTTTGGACACCCTGTGCACAGGGGAGAGGGTAGGGCTGAAGATGTCCTGGTTGGATTGCTCCTGGGCCTGGCCGAGCTGGCCATCCGGGAGTCAAGGCGCCAGGCGGTGGAGGGCTTTACTCGAGCCGGCTGCCTGCCCCTTTTCCGGGCTTACGTCCGTGCCCGGGTGGGGTTAGAAAGGGAATACTCCCTGTCCACAGGCACCACGAGGGAGTTCCGGGACCGCTGGGCTCCGCAGGGTGTTGAATGTATCCTCAATAAGGATTGTAACATAGTTGTATAGTAGTTTATTATGGATATATGTTTGTATTGTATTATGGTGGTGGGTTCTGGTTTGTTTTATTGTAGTGTAAATATTATTTTTGTAATAATTGAATACATATTTTGATTTTTAAAAAAACAGTGAGAGAGGCAGTGTACACCTCACAGTGAGGGAGGCAGTGTACACAGTATGGCAAGAGAGGCCATGTGCACTGTGTGGTGAGAGTGGGTGTACACTGTACATTTGGCCCTTGGGGGCTGGGCCTGCACCCTGCAAGGATGATCCACAGGATGTCCTCTCCCTCCCCTCTCAACTCAGAGCAGCTGCACCAGTGAGTCAATGGGAGTGCGGTAGTGGGAAGCCTTTTTTTCGGGGCACTTCAGTGAAGAGCCCATCTGTGGAGGACTCCAGGGTTAGAGCTGCCCCAACCCACTGACCCAGGCAGCAACCTGTAGCCCCCACCCCCCTGAGCACCTCCCCCCCCCCCCCCCCCCCAACCCAGCCTGTAGGCGGGGGAATCACCTGTGGCCGCCTCGTAGATGGTGTAGATGGATCCTCCGCCAATGCCCAGACTCTGGGGGTGGACCAGGGAACTGCAGACCAGGGCAGCAATCGCTGCATCGATAGCCGTACCGCCCTCCTGCAGGACGTCTCTGTAAAAAACATAGAAACATCGGAAAATAGGTGCAGGAGTAGGCTATTCGGCCCTTCGAGCCATTCAGTACGATCATGGCTGATCATCTAAAATCAGTACCCCATTCCTGCTTTTTCCTCATATCCCTTGATTCCTTTAGCCCAAAGAGCTAAATCTAACTCTCTCTTGAAAGCATCCAGTGAATTGGCCTCCACTGCCTTCTGCGGCAGAGAATTCCACAGATTCACAACTCTCTGGGTGAAAAATGTTCTCCTCATCTCAGTCCTAAATGGCCTTCCCTTTATTCTTAAACTGTGACCCCCCTGGTTCTGGACCTCCCAATATTGGGAACATTTTTCCTGCATCTAGCCAGCCCAATCCTTTAAGAATGTTATATGTTTCTATAAGATCCCCTCTCATCCTTCTAAATTCAGCACAGTCACCCATTCTTTCATCATGTGTCAGTCCCGCCATTCCGGGAATTAACCTGGTGAACCTACGCTGCACTCCCAATAGCAATAATATCCTTCCTCAAATTAGGAGACCAAAACTGCACACAATACTTCTGAAGAAGGGTCTCGACCCGAAACGTCGCCTATCTCCTTCGCTCCTTAGATGCTGCTGCACCCGCTGAGTTTCTCCAGCCGTTTGTGTACCCACAATACTTCAGGTGTGGTCTCACCAGGGCCCCGTTCAACCGCAATAAGACCTCTTTGCTCCTAAACACAAATCCTAAAACAAACACAGCTGCGAAATCACTGAGGGGGCGGGCTGCGAGTGCTTCCCTGCATGGTCAGTGCGCCAAGGCAGCAAGCACTTACAATCAACAATACCTTGGTTGGGAGAAGGTCGGGGGAGGTCAGGAAGTGGTCCACATAGTTTACACACAATGCAATGGCAACAAGCATTGTAACTGTCTCTCCACAGTTCACTGAAACAGCTTTGATCAGGGCCCAAAGATCATCCCGCGAATGGAACGGAGAACCAAGAGGAAATCCCAGCTATTAGCTTCGTCCGGTATTTATTCTTTTCAGCGGAAAGCACTTGGGACACATTGCACAAATATATCTGTTGATCTCCTTGGAATTCACCAAACGCTGATGTTTGAGTGAGTTACTGCAGCTGGCAAATTGTTTGATTCCTTTGAAAATTGTGCGATTAACAGGCAGTGGTGAACACAATATGGAGGTTGAAGGACAGAGGGCCAAACTTTGTGTCCCCCTTCACCCCCCCCCCCCCCCCGACCTGTGCAGGTTCCCTGGGCTGTGCCATGAAATACCCTGTACGCCTGAAGCTCACAGTCAATGGCATGTACACGATACAACAATAACATCAATGACCTGTGCAAAACAGCAGGAAGATTGTAGGGCAAAATCTGAGGTGTAAAAAAACTTTAAAGTACAACAACAGAATTACCAAATGAGGTAGAGTTAAGTGTATGGGGCAGCATCCCCGATAAGGGTGGGTAAGAGGTGACTGGTTCCAGAGGCAGATAGCAGTGGGCTTAAGCATGAACATTCGAGCTTTCCAGCTCCTGTATCTTCACCCAGACGTTAGAAGAGAGGAAAGGGAATGGCCGGTCGGGAGGGGGGAGGTCTCATTGATGATAGTTTAATTTAGTTTAGTTTATTGTCACGTATCGAGGTACAGTGAAAAGCTTTTGTTGCGTGCTGACTAGTCAGTGGAAAGACGATACGTGGTTGCAATCGAGCCGTCCACAGTGTACAGATAATGGATGAAGGGAATAATGTTTGGTGCAAGATGAAGTCCAGTAAAGTCCCATCAAAGATAGTCCGAGGGTCTCCAATGTGGTAGATAGTAGCTCAGGACTGCTCTCTAGTTGTTGGCAGGGTAGTTCAGTTGCCGGATAACAGCTGGGAAGAAACTCTCCCCGAGTCTGGAGGTGTGCGGTTTCACACTTCTTTACCTTTTGCCTGATGGGAGATGGGAGAAGAGGGAGTGAGTGGCCAGGGTGCGACTGCCCAGAAGGCGTTGAATCTTTCTGGACCCTACGCCAGAGGTTGTGGAGGGACAGGGTGCAGGGGCCTATTCCTGCTCCTCTTTTCTGATGCTCTTGTATTCAAGAACATGTCAATGACAATCTTCATCACATCCTCACCACGAGGCGGTGTAAATGCCCTGGTCAGATCAATGGTCCAACCATATGGAAGCACCAGCCAAGAAAGCACACCAACGCTTCTGCCTCCCCTGGAAACAAAAGGGGGCTCTGCATGACTCCAGCGACTCTCACCAACCTCTACAGATGCATCCTAAAAAGAATCCTTTCGGAATGCACCACAACTTGGTTTGGCAACAGCTCTGCCCAAGACGGCAACAAGTGCACAGAGTAGTGAATGTAGCCCAGTCCGTCGTGCAGAAGAACCTCGCCGCTATCAACTCCATCTATATTTCATGCTGCCTTGGGAAAGCAGGCAACATAATGAAGGACCATTTTCATTCCGCTCATTCCCTCTTCTTCCCTATCCAAATACAAAAGCTTGAAAGCATGTACCACCAGATTCAGGGACAGTTTCTTACCCACTACTATCAGTCTAATGAGTGACTCTCCCATAAGGTAAGAGTAGTTCCGGTCTCCCAACCTACCTCATTGGACTTTTATTTGTATCTGCATTTTCCCTGTAAGTGATGCTGTAACACTGTATTTGTTATCTTTGCACTACCTGTTGGACTTGTGTCCGGTTTGATTCTATTTGTGCCTGGTGTGACTTGACTGGATAGGCTGGAAATGCCGTTTTTCATTGTATCTGAGCACACATGTCAATAATAAACCAGTACCAATGGTATGGACATGGTGGGCAGAAGGGCCTGTATGCTGAATGGCTCTATGGCAATGTCTCAATGACATGCTGTCATTCTGTAGCCTCTGATAAGAGGAAGTAACACAACAGGGAAGGAACATGGTGATTGGGAAGTGCATGCTAAGAATAGCGTTGTTACAAAACTACCATCAGCGGTGCTACAGATCTTTCACTGCCTGTGCAGGCGATTCCCGAGACTTTGGGGGGGGGGGGGGGGGGGGGGGCATGATTAAAATGCAGGTTTGTATTGGCTGTTCGAGAGGGATTTCATCGGGCTGCTAGCTGATGAAGAAAAATCGTTCGGACTTCCGTTCCAAGTTTTTTTTTTAAATTGCTGGACGATTTAATCGCTGGATTGAAGTAAAACTCTACTTCTAATGCCTTCAACATCACAGATCGCAATATTAGGACAAATCAAAAGGTATGTTGTTTATTAAAAAATATTATCTTGCTTTTTGCTGTGACTTTATTCTAATCTTATGATATGAAAATGTTATTTAGGCCCCCATACGAATCGGCCATGTCTTGCCTGCCGATATGGGCTTAACATTTATGGCAACAGCAACATTCCAATTGATCACATTCCACAAACATCCATTCTCAAGATAATCAAATTTATTATTTCTTTGCACAATCATGTCCTAAGAACATCTAAATCATCTATATTTTGTGTTATTGTCTATCCATGACCAATATTTTCATTCTAAATATCCACAACGGTTTTAGTCAGATGTATTGTGCAAAAAATGATTTTGATTATCTTGAGAGTGGATGTTTCTGGATTAATTGATGGGAATTAAACATTCGATTCCTTCCATTTGGCATAGTGACAAAGTGAGATTTAAAAATCATGTTATATTGTGAATTCTTGTGTGAATGGGATCAGTTTGTTATTTAAATACTTATCTATTTAAACATTTTAGCCTTTTCTTAAGAAATTGATAGATGTTTAGATCTAGTAATTGAATTTAGATGAATTTAATTGATTAGATGAATTTAATTGATTTGATGAAACTGATGAATATGAATTTTTTGTTGGGTATTTATTATTTGTTTTAGCGTTTAACTTTATCATTTCTACCTTTTTTTCTAAAACTGCAAATAATAACTTGTTTCTGTTAATGCTGTTCAGTGTTTTTTTTTCCTTTAGATTTTAAAGAGATGTCTCTGAAGAAGAAATGCAAAATTATCAATTCAAATGCCCAGCAAAAGAGACTGATTTAGACAGCATTCATGGAGATTATCCGAATTTGAATGTGATGATCTACAGGACATTCTTAATGGGAAAAGTAGTGGGCAGAAAGGCATGTCATGCATGGTTTGAAGATCAAAAACTTGTACTTTACAATGCCAAAACTGAAAAGTTGGGGAAAAACAAGGTATACAGTTGCTTATTGGTTACAATCTGAGGCGTATGATGATGCTACTGATTATGATATGCCAATGTACCAGCTAGCAACTGATCTTCTCCATAAAGACTTGGTCTTTTGCTAGAAATTGTAATTTCTTTACCTGTCTGTACGGACTTACAGCATATAATACAATAATATTAAAGTTCTGATCTTGAGAATATCACATTTTTGAATTTTTAAGGCAATCTCGGTGTTTATTACTATTTCCGTCACAACGGTCAATTTTGAAATTAGCTACAATTAGGTAACTAACTAATAATATGTTTTAATTTCAGGTCATCCAAGCAAGATGTTTCATATTTGTTTCCCTTGCTGTCAGAAACGGGTGAATTGATCATGGGGAACAAGGACATGGCAGACCAATTGAATAACTACTTTGGTTCCGTCTTCACTAAGGAAGACATAAATAATTTGCCGGAAATAGCAGGGGATCGCGGGTCAAATGAGATGGAGGAACTGAATGAAATCCAGGTTAGCCGGAATGTGGTGTTAGGTAAATTGAATGGATTAAAGGCCGATAAATCCCCAGGGCCAGATAGGCTGCATCCCAGGGTACTTAAGGAAGTAGCCCTAGAAATAGCAGATGCCTTAGTGATAATTTTTCAAAACTCTTTAGATTCTGGAGTAGTTCCTGAGGATTGGAGGGTAGCTAATGTAACCCCACTTTTTAAAAAGGGAGGGAGAGAGAAAACGGGGAATTACAGGCCAGTTAGTCTAACATCGGTAGTGGGGAAACTGCTAGAGTCAGTTATTAAAGATGGGATAGCAGCGCATTTGGAAAGTGGTGAAATCATTGGACAAAGTCAGCATGGATTTACGAAAGGTAAATCATCTGACGAATCTTATTGAATTTTTTGAGGATGTAACTAGTAGAGTGGATAAGGGAGAAGCAGTGGATGTGTTATATCTGGTCTTTCAGAAGGCTTTCGACAAGGTCCCACACAAGAGATTGGTATACAAACTTAAAGCACACGGTATTGATGGTTCAGTATTGATGTGGATAGAGAACTGGCTGGCAGACAGGAAGCAAAGAGTAGGAGTGAACGGGTCCTTTTCAGAATGGCAGGCAGTAACTAGTGGGGTGCCGCAAGGCTCAGTGCTGGGACCCCAGCTATTTACAATATACATTAATGATTTGGACGAGGGAATTAAATGCAACATCTCGAAGTTTGTGGATGACACGAAGCTGGGGGGCAGTGTTAGCTGTGAGGAGGATGCTAGGAGGCTGCAGGATGACTTGGATAGACTGGGTGAGTGGGCAAATGCATCGCAGATGCAGTATAATGTGGATAAATGTGAGATTATCCACTTTGGTTGCAAAAACAGGAAAGTGGACTATTATTTGAATGGTGACCGATTAGGAAAAGGGGAGATGCAACGAGACCTGGGTGTCATGGTACACCAGTCATTGAAAGTAGGCATGCAGGTGCAGCAGGCTGTGAAGAAAGCGAATGGTATGTTGGCATTCATAGCAAAAGGATTTGAGTACAAGAGCAGGGAGGTTCTACTGCAGTTGTACAGGGTCTTAGTGAGGCCACACCTGGAGTATTGCGTACAGTTTTGGTCTCCTAATCTGAGGAAAGACATTCTTGCCATAGAGGGAGTATAGAGAAGGTTCACCAGACTGATTCCTGGGATGGCACATCTTCCATATGAAGAAAGACTGGATAGACTCGGCTTGTACTCGCTGGAATTTAGAAGATTGAGGGGGGATCTCATAGAGACTTACAAAATTCTTAAGGGGTTGGACAGGCTAGATGCAGGAAGATTGTTCCCGATGTTGGGGAAGTCCAGGACAAGGGGTCACAGTTTAAGGATCAGGGGGAAGTCTTTTAGGACTGAGATGAGAAAATCGTTTTTCACACAGAGAGTGGTGAATCTGTGGAATTCTCTGCCACAGAAGGTAGTTGAGGCCAGTTCGTTGGCCATATTTAAGAGGGAGTTGGATGTGGCCCTTGTGGCTGAAGGGATCAGGAGGTATGGAGAGAAGGCAGGTACAGATACTGAGTTGGATGATCAGCCATGATCATATTGAATGGCGGTGCAGGCTCGAAGGGCCGAATGGCCTGCTCCTGCACCTAATTTCTATGTTTCTATGTTTCAGAATGCTTCCATCTATAATAACTGAAATTTCATTCAGTTCTCTTAATTTTTAAGAAGGTTATGGGCTTTTGACTGTCCTTGATCACAGCTTTTGTGTTGTCAATGGGAAAGCAATGGGGAACAAGATGCTAATTTCCGAGTGTGAAAATGACCATAACTTTTTATATACTGAAGATATGAAAGTGAATTAGGTATCAAATTAAAGTTATTTTTATGCTTTATCTGATGAGATAAATTACAGGCTTGATTTTTAAAATCTCAAAATGTTGGATCATTCCTACTAAGAGCTCTGCTGATAGAATTGTAACACTCCAGCACAGTCCCTGGTTGCTTTTTCCATTTGATTGCACCAGTGTGTATGGCGGCACTCAGATAACAAATCACGATACAGTGCAGTAAACTCAGGTTCTGCAATATCCCTCAGCTCAGGTCGCCAGGCACAAGACTGTCAACTGCATATTAACATCATCTGTCATTAGACTTTACACTCCTACCACTGTGCACGAGAGAGCAGTGGTCGTGTGCCCCATTGTGTACTTGTGAGTACAGTCCCCATGGCTGGATATGTAATGGTGAGCAAGGATCAGGTGCTTTGCTGGTGATCAGGAGCAGTGGCACAGTGTCCTGCAATGCAATAGTGAGCAATGTTCTAGTGTCCTGCGGTGTAATCGTGAGCCATGTTCTAGTGTCCTTTGGTGCAATAGTGTGTAATGTCCTGCTGCCCTGTGGTGTAATAGTGAACAATGTCCTAGCATTCTGTAATATAATAGTGAGCAACGTTCTCAGGTGCGGTGATATAATAGTGACCAATGTCCCAGTGTCATGTGGTGTAATAGTGACCAATGTCCCAGTGTACTGCAATATAATAGTGAGCAGAGTACCGAGTGTGATCTTGAGCAGTGTTGTAAACTCCTGCTGTGCAGGAGACTGTGGGCCCGGGGTGATGTGGTGCAGTGATGAACCGCGTTCCCGAGGCAGTGAGACAGACAACCCCTCTGGAGTCGGAAACTGGGTGGCGTTGGGGCTGGAGGGGAGCATGCTGTGTGTGTATGTGTGTGCCTTCTCCCCATATCCCTTGACTCCACTTAAATCCCTTAACTCTCTCTTAAATCCATCCAGTGACTTGGCCTCCACAGCCCTCTGTCGCAGGGAATTCCACAAATTCACAACTCTCTGGGTGAAAAAGTTTTTTTCTCACCTCAGTCTTAAATGGCTTCCCCTTTATTCTAAGACTGTGGCCCCAGGTTCTGGACTCGCCCAACATTGGGAACATTTTTCCTGCATCTAGCTTGTCCAGTCCTTTTTATAATTTTATACGTTTCTATAAGATGCCCCCTCATCCTTCTAAACTCCAGTGAATACAAGCCTAGTCTTTTCAATCGTTCCTCATATGACAGTCCCGCCATCCCAGGGATCAATCTCGTGAACCTACGCTGCACTGCCTCAATCACAAGGATGTCCTTCCTCAAATTAGGAGACCAAAACTGTACACAATACTCCAGATGTGGTCTCACCAGAGCCCTATACAACTGCAGAAGAACCTCTTTACTCCTATACTGAAATCCTCTTGTTATGGCCAACATGCCATTAGCTTTCTTCACTGCCTGCTGTACCTGCACGCCAACTTTCAGTGACCGGTGTACAAGGACACCCAGGTCTCGCTGCACCACCCCCTTGCCTAACCTAACCCCATTGAGATAATAATCTCCCCTTTTTTGTGGCGAAAGTGGATAACCTCACATTTATCTATATTATACAGGCTGGGCACGGTTCTGTGAGTGTGATGAGTGTCCTCATCTCAGCCCTAAGATAGGGCAGGTTTAGAAGGGTTTGGGGCAAGTGTAGATGGGACATATTGGTCGGTTTGGGGCAGGTTGGGCCGCAGGGCCCTGTTTCCACGTTGTATCACTCCATCTTGCTGTGTATCAGTGACGGGTCGGAGCGAACATTGTGCACGGTGCCGCGACCTCGCTGTGCGTCCGCAGGGAGCGGGAAAGACACAACATGCTGGAGGAACTCAGCGGGACAGGCAGCATCTCTGAAGAGAAGGAAGGGTGACTTTTCGGGTCGAGACCCGTACTCAGTCTGAGAGTCCGGGGAGAGGGAGACATGGAGATATGGAAGGGTAAGGTGTGGACACGAGAGATTAAAGATCAGTGTTTAAGAAGGAACTGCAGATGCTGGAAAAAAAATCGAAGGCAGACCAAAGTGCTGGAGGAACTCAGCGGGTGCAGCAGCGAAGGAATAGGCAACGTTTCGGGCCGAAACCCTTCTAAAGATCAGTGTCAGTGGCGGGTCCTGGACCTCGCTGTGTATTGGTGAAGGGTGGGGGCGCAATGTGCCTCTGCATGCCCAGCCCGGTGCCGGTGCCGGGACCTCTACATGCCCAGCCCGGTGCCGGTGCCGGTGCCGGGACCTCTACATGCCCAGCCCGGTGCCGGGACCTCTACATGCCCAGCCCGGTGCCGGGACCTCTACATGCCCAGCCCGGTGCCGGTGCCGGGACCTCTACATGCCCAGCCCGGTGCCGGTGCCGGGACCTCTACCTGCCCAGCCCGGTGCCGGTGCCGGGACCTCTACATGCCCAGCCCGGTGCCGGTGCCGGTGCCGGGACCTCTACATGCCCAGCCCGGTGCCGGTGCCGGGACCTCTACCTGCCCAGCCCGGTGCCCGTGTCCCGGGCGCGGTATCGACCCCCAACCCCCGCCCAGCGCTTACCTGCCAATCTTGGAACAGGTCGCTGAATCGGCGGCCACGGCGGCGTGTGTGTAGGGAGCCTGGCTGGGGCAGCAGCTTCTCCGTGTCACATACACCAGCACCCCGACCACCGCCAGCACCCCCAGCACCGAGACCAACAGCAGCCAGTGGCAGCCCTTCCAGCGCTTCATGCCCGCTTCCTGCCGCTCTCTATCCCGCTCCTGCCCCCTCTCTAGCCCGCTCCTGTCCCCTCTCTAACCCGCTCCTGTCCCCTCTCTAGCCCGCTCCTGTCCCCTCTCTATCCCGCTCCAGTTCCCTCTCTAACCCGCTCCTGTCCCCTCTCTATCCCGCTCCTACCCCTCTCTAGCCCGCTCCTGTCCCTCTCTAACCCGATCCTGTCCCCTCTCTAACCCGCTCCTGTCCCCTCTCTAACCCGATCCTGTCCCCTTTCTAACCCGCTCCTGTCCCCTCTCTAACCCGCTCCTGTCCCTCTCTAACCCGATCCTGTCCCCTCTCTAACCCGCTCCTGTCCCCTCTCTAGCCCGCTCCAGTTCCCTCTCTCACCCGCTCCTGTCCCCTCTCTATCCCGCTCCAGTTCCCTCTCTATCCCGCTCCTGTCCCCTCTCTATCCCGCTCCTGCCCCCTCTCTAACCCGCTCCTGCCCCTCTCTAACTCTCCCTCGGCTTCGGGACGAGTCCCCGCCTCGCCGCCCGCTCCCTGCTAATATTGCTCGCCTCATTTGTGGGCGGGGGTTTTCCGCGTTCCCATTTCCTGGAACGCAGCAAGTCTGAAGTTGCAGAAGGACGATTGCAACCAAGATCTTTGATTGCAACCGCTGCCAGAAAAGGTTCAAAATCCCTTCCGCGTGGGGCCACATATTACACAGAAAATAGCAGCAGCCACGGCCCCTTGGGCTCGTCCTTGCTTCACCCCATGCTGGTTATTCAGCGCTCTTCTATCCTCCTCTATACAGTTTGACCCTTCCAGCTTTGAGGCCTTACCTGGTGGAAATTCCCCCCCGTTCACAACGTGGTGAAATCAGGTGATGTTTCTCCCGATCTCCTGGATTGTACCCGCACCCACCCTGTTCAAGTGATTTTCGTTTAGTTTAGAGACACAGCCCACCGAGTCTGCACCGACCAGACCAGCGATCCCCGCACATCAACACCACCCAACACACACCAGGGACAATTTACACTTATTCTAAGCCAATTTACCTATAGAACGTTTAAGAAGGAACTGCAGATGGTGGAAAAATCGAAGGTAGACAAAAGTGCTGGAGAAACCCAGCGGGTGCAGCAGCGTCTATGGAGCGAAGCCGGGCCGGGAGGGGGCTCGGGTCCCTGCAGACCAAGTGGAGTCGACATTTCGGGTCAAGATCCTGCATCCGAACTGCAGGGAGTAAAGGGCCCTCGGAAGCCACCTCTTGCCAATCTCTGCCCGTCAGTCCAAACTGGAACAGGACCGGCTTCCTCGTGCAAGATTTACTGGTGCTTTTAGGGAAAGTTTAAACTGAGTTAAAAGCAAAGTTAGACACAAAAAGCTGGAGTGTCTCGGCAGTCCGGGCAGCATCTCCGGAGGAAAGGAATGGGTGACGTTTCGGGCCGGTACCCGCTTCAGACTGAGAGTCTGGGGAAAGGGTAATGAGAAACATAGAAGGTACATGGACCAGGTGATTGAAAGATGCAAAAAGCAACGATGATCGAGGACTTGCAAGCTCAATATTAGATCATTAACCAACAAGACTTTCATCATCAATGACATCACATAGAAAGGTAGAAAATAGGTGCAGGAGGAGGCCATTCGGCCCTTCCAGCCAGCACCGCCATTCATTGTGATCATGGCTGATCGTCCGCTATCAATAACCCGTGGGTACACAAAAAGCTGGAGAAACTCAGCGGGTGCAGCAGCATCTAAGGAGCGAAGGAGATAGGCGACGTTTCGGGTCGAGACCCTTCTTCAGATCAATAACCCGTGCCTGCCTTCTCCCCATATCCCTTGACTCCACTAGCCCCTAGAGCTCTGTCCAACTCTCTCTTAAATCCATCCAGTGACTTGGCCTCCACTGCCCTCTGTGGCAGGGAATTCCACAAATTCACACATCTAAGGGATTTTTTTTTCTCACCTCAGTCTTAAATGACCTCCCCCTTTATTCTATATCTGAAAATAAAACACATTTTATGTTTTTGGAGGAGACATGGTCGCACAAAACGAGTTATACGTACGATGGCACTCACCAGGACGACAGTGAAACTAATACGACAACTAGGGTGGGGAGGGGCGGAGAGAGAGAGAGGGGATACAAGGCTTACTTGAGGTTAGAGAAACCAATATTCACACCAAAGATCGGCACCGAGTGCTGGAGTAACCGAGCGGGTCAGGCAGCATCTCTGGATAGAAGGAATGGGTGACGTTTCGGGTGGAGACCTTTCTTCAGACTTAACTGGCCAAGCAAAGTTTGAGGTGCCGTTCCTCCAATTTGCGTGTGGCCTCACGCTGACAGTGGAGGAGGGCCAGGACAGAAAGGTCAGTCTGGGGATGGGAAGGAAGGGGAGTTAATGTGTTGGCAACCCAGAGCTCAGGTAGGCCAAGGCGGAGGTGCTCAGCGTTTCACCTTCCCATCTTCCCATCTTCCTTGTCATCGGTGCAGGCTGTGATTTGTTCTGTTTTCATACCTCTAGTTTCCCTCTGCACTGACTCTCAGTCTGAAGAAAGGTCTCAACCCGAAACGTCACCTTCTCCTTCTCTCTGGAGATGTTGCCCAGTGTCACTTCAGCACTTTGTGTCTATCTATATACCTCTATTCCCAGTGTATGCAGGTGTCGATTTAAATGCGTCTTAAACACCACCATCATATCATTCTCCACCACCTCTGCCAGGGTGTTCTGGGCACACAACACTATTTTATAAAATGGTCCCACGCATAAGGGCGGCGGTGGTGCGGCGGTAGCGTTGCTGCCTTACAGCAGGAGTTGCCAAACTACGGCCCGCGGGCCACATCCGGCCCGCCGCAGGCTCCGAGCTCCGGGCTCCGGGCTCCCCCGGGTCCTAAAGTCCGGCGACTCGGATAATTTGTAGCGCGTTTGCAGCATTTGCTCTCCACACACAGATATCGTTTTCTTCGGAACGGATCTTCGGAAGAATGGGTTCAAACTGAATTCCCGGTTCCGGGTGGGAGGCCGTTGTGCCCCGGCTCTGGAGAATACGTGGACCATTCCTTGCTTCAGTCGCCGCCAGACCCTGCCCTCACCTCTCTCCCAGGTACATCATGCCTGTATCGGTGCTGCTTCCTGCTCTCGTTCACCGCTTTAACGCCCCATCTGCCTCACTGCCAGTTTCCAACCGGCTCCCACTTTCCTCTGCTCGAGCCCCGACTCTTCCCTTCGCTTTCTCGCCGTCTCTATCTCGGATTCTGAGAAAACGCGAGTGACCTAAGTCCATTCCAAGCCCGCGGACGCCATCGGCTACCTTGTCCACCCACTACCCCTGTTTGCGCATCGGAACTGGAATATTCCCTCCAAGATCGAGTCCGTACAGCAACACTGACATTTCTTCCCTTCTGCATTGTACAGGGCCTTAGTGAGACCACACCTGGAGTTTTGTGTGCAGTTTTGGTCTCCAAATTTGAGGAAGGACATTCTTGCTATTGAGGGAGTGCAGCGTAGGTGCACCAGGTTAATTCCTGGGATGGCGGGGCTGTCATCTGCTGAGAGAATGGAGCGGCTGGGCTTGTCTACTCTGGAATTTAGAAGGGGAATCTCATTGAAACATATAAGATTATTAAAGGTTTGGACACGCTAGAGGCAGGAAACATGTTCCCGATGTTGGGGGAGTCCAGAACCAAGGGCCACAGTTTAAGAATAAGGGGCAAGCCATTTAGAACGGAGATGAGGCAACACTTTTTCTCACAGAGAGTTGTGAATCTGAGGAATTCTCTGCCTCATAGGGCAGTGGAGGTCGGTTCTCTGGATACTTTCAAGAGAGAGCTGGATAGGGCTCTTAAAGATAGCGGGTGGAGTCAGGGGATATGGGGAGAAGGCAGGAACGGGGTACTGATTGGGGATGATCAGGCATGATCGCATTTAATGGCGGTGCTGGCTCAAAGGGCCGAATGGCCTACTCCTGCACCTATTGTCTATTGTTTCCTGTAACCGAGCTATTTTGGATCCAGCAGGAAGGACGAGCGCATAAGAGGGTGACACTGCCAGGCAGTGGGGGCAGTCAGATCAAAACCTCCTTGTACGTGAACAATGCCAGCACACTTCAGATCCCTTGTGGCTTTATCATCTGGACCAGCTTACCATGCTGTATCTTGTCAAAACCCTACAGCCGAGGGCCCTCAGTGGCGACGCCGCTGGCTCTCTGTCACCTTCCTCTACTCCGCCTTGTCATTTTCATGACCCAGACCACAGCAGTGGTGTCATCCAGAAACTTTACTTTACTATAGAGATATAACGTGGATAGAGGCCCATTGACTCCCCGACCACGTTGACCAGCAAGCACCCATTCACACTGGATCTACGTTAAGTTAACATAGGCAATTAATCTGCAAACCTGCACGTCTTTGCGATGTGAACGGAAGCTGGAGTACCAAGATGAAGCCCACTGTGGTCACGGGGAGAATGTGCAAACTCCACACAGACAGCACCCGACGTCAGGATAGAACCTGTGTCTCTGGCACTGTGAGGCAGGAGCTCTCCCAGTTGTGTCACTGTGTAGATGGAATTTGAGCTGTATCGGGCACATATTAGGGGCTGGGAACAGTCCATAAATCGGAGAGTCCTCTGTTACGGAGCTGTTTGGGATAAACCATGACAAGGATCTTTGCATCATTCTCAAGACTCTCTTTGCAAATCCACACTGCGAAGAGGTGGGCAGCCGTCTCCTCTCCATAGCAGCCATCCCGAGGGCAGCGTGCGCTGGTAGTGAGGTTCCGATGGTGCAGGAAGGATCTGACAGGGAGGGTTCCCCTCACCGCCAGCCAAGCCAGGTCTTTGTGCTTGTTGGTGAGTTCTGACGATCAGTTAATCCCCAGATAAACTGGAAGATGGCCCCGATGATGGCTGTGGCAGAGTGATGGATGGGCCACACTTGTGTCATGTACAGCAGTCCCCGAGAGCACCTTACACCTAATGACCACATTCCCCCCGTTATTGGAGAAGGAACGCTGCTTCCACAGGTCCAATTTTTTCCTGACCTTGCCTATTCCCTCCAGTCAATTTGTGTCACATGCCTCAGGCTCCCCAAACCAGATCAACCGCATCTTCAAGAAGTCAGACCTGATGGTGAAGATCAGTGGGGCCAGTTGCTTGGCCTTGCTCTTCCTGCGGTTGACCCTGGCTCCTGATGCTGACTAAAGCTGGTCGCAGATGCTGATCTGTGGACGGACGCTGGATCCGAGCAGATGACGGCGACATTGTCCACGTACAGGGAGGTTTTGATCTGAGTGCCCCCACTGCCTGGCAATGTCACCGTCTTATGCTCTCGTCCTTCCTGATGGACTTGGCAATGGTTCTATAAAACAGACGAATAAGACAAGGGAGAGTGGACAACCCTGCCGACCTGACAGAAAAGCTGTCCAATTCCCACCCATTGATTTGAACGGCACTACTGGTATCAGTGTAGGGTCCAGTTCCTGATTCCCTCCCCAAAGCCAACTTTAGGGAGCACGTCCATCATGCACGTGTGCGATATCCTGTCGAAAGCCTTCTCCTGGTCCAAGCTGAGCAAGCAGGCGTCCCACCATTGCCACAGCTGCTGGCAGAGCCCACCCGGGGCACGGGTACAGATGGCAGAGGTGTCTGTGGGGTAGGGGTACTGTAGACACATCTAGGTGTGACTCAAGTCACTCAAGTGCCGGCGGGGAAATCTGTCCTGTGTGGAACCTGTCAGAACATTCACTGAATGCCATTAATTACATCAGGGAATCATGAGAGGGGTTGTTCAATCTGTTTATATTAGAATGCTTGTGAACAGGATAAAACATTTTTGTTCAGTTAATAATTGCTGTGACTGTTTGTACATGTACTCTAGTTATTTAGCAATTGGCATAACTTTGGCTCGTAAATCAATTTATTATTTGTAAGACATTACCCATGTAATTATTTTTTTTTGATGAATATTTTTTATTAGTTGTAAATACATATTAATAGAAAATACTTCTTACATACATTCATAATATTATTAATATTAATATTAACATTTAAGACTTTATATTTCTATACATTTTTTTTAATTAAGTAAGAAAAGATAGAGAAAAAAAAATAATTATTAGAAAATAATAGGAAGGTGAATGGAGTATTAAAAAAGTTATGCCCTATCTGTTGGACGATATACCATGATTATAATAATACGGTAATTTCTTCATCTATTCTTTATTATTCAGCCTCAGTCAGGGCTACTTCGCACCCGAGCTGCCACTTTGACCTTGTAGATATTCCATATATGGAGATCCATACCCTCTGAAAAGCATCCAACCTGTCCAATTTAGGACAAGCCTCAAATCTTCCGATGGAGCTGGTCTCTGAAATTTCTGCTAATCCACATTTTGATTGTGGGGGGATGATAGGACCTTTCCAGAATTTTTAATATTAATTTTTTTCCCCAAATTTTATTAAAGCTATATCAATTCAAATAAAAATTCTTTGATTCGTTGTTAATTAATTTGATCTGTTCTGTATTCCCAGTAATTTATTACTCCCTTCGAGTCAACATGTCCAGGTTCATATTTAAAAATTCGAACATTATCCTAAATATTTCATATCCAAAAATTTATGTAATTTTTACACAATTTGTAAAATGAGTGTGTCAGATTAGCTTCTACAGTTGCCTGACCTTTTATCGCATATGGCAGATACATTTGGAAAACATGTTATGTAGTTTGGATTTTGAGTATGTAGTCTATGTAAATATTTTAATATTGTACTAAGCAGAGTGGTCTAGCATATTGTATACGAACAGTGGTGATATGTGTAGTAAACTTTTTCATTCATACTTCTGGTCCTGATATATTCTGACCTAATTCGTTTTCACCATTTTGATTGGTCTATATATTTCTGTGTAATGGGTACCATCATTTTTCACAATAGGATTATTATTAAATGTAGGATGATATTTCAATTTTGTCTGTGTTCGGCATGTTTATTTAGACATTCATCTAAAAATTTCTGTCTTTATTTCTACTTTCCTTTTGTGTTTGCTTTTAACTACGTTCTCCAATGGATTTGTAAAGTATCTTAAAAATACATCTTTTGGGAATTTTTGTTTTAATCATAAATTTGTTTAATTCTGAACTGAACCGGACAAAGAGTTTTCCCTGTCTAGAGATCGGCCCAGTCTCATATGTAATTCCCTTATTTTTTCCATTGTAAAAAGCCTTTATTCATCATTGAAGGTTTAAATGTAAGTATACATTATTACCATGAGTAACAGGGGTAGTGAGTATAGATTCTCAATCTTTTAATAGTTTTTCTATACTTTGTTTCCAGCGATACGTATTCCTACTTTCTATATATAGGGTTTTCACTATTGAGTTTTCATGTACCTAAATTATTATTGAGCAAATATTATATGAAATCATTCAAAAGGAAGAACAATCCTTCCTTTTTTCCATTTTTAACTAACAGAATTGGTTGTGTTCATCTGGTCTCTTACTAACCAAAAATTCATATTTTTAATATTAACTGCCACAATAGAATTAAAACATAAAGTTTGGTAAGTGCTAAAATCCATTGTTATTTAATTTACATAAATGTTTTTGATTTATTATTCTATGGGCTTCTATATAATCCCAAATAAAGTTTGGTAACTAGAGAGTCCCCTTTCCATAAAGAAATTTTGTAGGCTCGAACGTAATATCGGAATTAATTGGAAAAGATATAGAATTGCGGAAGGAAAACTCATCTTTATTAACAATTAATTTTTACCTAACATTGAAATGGGTAGAGTTTTCCAATAGTAAAAGTGGTTCTATATTTAATTTCATTCAATTAATAGTGGGAAATTGGATTTTAAATAAAGAATCAAATCTTTTGTTCCATAAATTCCAAGATATTAATTTTTTTTTTCGTATGTATATGTTAAAAGGAAATTGTTGTAAGTATATGTAGATTTACCCATTATTGGGCAATTAAATTCACTTTTAATCCCAATTGATACTCATATCCTGAAAAAGGATCGCGAATTCAGTTATTAATAATTCCTAATAAATTTTTGGATACTTAATTTTTTTTTTCCGTTTTGTGATATACTAAAGTAAATACATCATCCGCATATTAAGGAGATTTTAATTTTCATGTTAATTAGTTTACCACTCTGTGCCCATCATGTGGGTGACGTGAAGCTCCATGGTTATATCGCCGCGTGTTGTTGGCTTGGCGTTTTGGTGCGTTCCCTGATGAGAAGGAACTGGTTGGGTTCCATGCTGTCTCAATGGGCCCCACCCCCAATACAGATACGGCATATTAATCACACATTACAGCGCGATGAATATTACAATATATTACATTCATGTGGTGTATTTACGTCAATAATTGTAGTTTCCAATGTCCTACTATGTTTACTATGTTCTGTTGTGCTATGCAAAGAAAGAATTTCATTGTCCTGTCAGGGACACATGACAATAAACTCTTTTGACTTTGACTTGACTTTTGAATCATTTGACCAGAGTTAGAGCACTCGAGATAGACACAAAATGCTGGAGTAACACACCGGGACAGGCGGCATCTCTGGAGAGAAGGAATGGGTGACGTTTATGGTCGAGACCCTTCTTCAGACTGAAAGACGCAGGAAAGGGAAATTAGAGATATAGACAATGATGTAGAGAGATACAGAACAAATGCATGAAAGACATGCAAAAAAGTAGCAATGATAAAGGGTAGCTGTCGCAAGGTGAGAATGAAAGCTGGTGTGACTTGGGTGGGGGAGGGGTGGAGAGAGAGTGATTGCAGGCGTTTTAAAGTTAGAGAAATGAATATCATACCACTGGGCTGGAAGCTGCCCAAGCGAAATATGAGATGCTGGTCCTCCAATTTGCGTTCAGCCTCACTCTGACAATGGAGGAGGCCTACAACTCCACGAAGCTTTGTTGGGAATCCAAGAACCCAAAACAGCCTCCTTTACCACTGTACCAAGGGATGGCTTGCTGGTTAAACAAACACCCCAAAGACTGATCACCAAATGTAATAATGATCATATGTTAAGTTGCAAAGAGCAGGCCCGATCCCTTCCCTGATCTCACTACAGGATTTCAATGCAGTCCAACAACATAGAAACATAGAAACATAGAACATAGGTGCAGGAGTAGGCCATTCGGCCCTTCGAGCCTGCACCGCCATTCAATATGATCATGGCTGATCATCCAACTCAGTATCCTGTACCTGCCTTCTCTCCATACCCCCTGATCCCTTTAGCCACAAGGGCCACACCTAACTCCCTCTTAAATATGGCCAATGAACTGGCCTCAACTACCTTCTGTGGCAGAGAATTCCACAGACTCATCATCTCTGTGTGAAAAATGTTTTTCTCATCTCGGGCCTAAAAGATTTCCCCTTATCCTTAAACTGTGACCCCTTGTTCTGGACTTCCCCAACATCGGGAACAATCTTCCTGCATCTAGCCTGTCCAACCCCTTAAGAATTTTGTAAGTTTCTATAAGATCCCCCCTCAATCTTCTAAATTCTAGCGAGTACAATCCGAGTCTATCCAGTCTTTCTTCATATGAAAGTCCTGACATCCCAGGAATCAGTCTGGTGAACCTCCTCTGTACTCCCTCTATGGCAAGAATATCTTTCCTCAGATTTGGAGACCAAAACTGTACGCAATACTCGAGGTGTGGTCTCACCAAGACCCTGTACAACTGCAGTAGAACCTCCCTGCTCCTATACTCAAATCCTTTTGCTATGAATGCTAACATACTATTCGCTTTCTTCACTGCCTGCTGCACCTGCATGCCTACTTTCAATGACTGGTGTACCATGACACCCAGGTCTCGTTGCATCTCCCCTTTTCCTATTCGGCCACCATTCAGATAATAGTCTACTTTCCTGTTTTCGCCACCAAAGTGGATAACCTCACATTTATCCACATTATACTGCATCTGCCATGCATTTGCCCTCTCACCCAGCCTATCCAAGTCACCTTGCAGCATCCTAGCATCCTCCTCACAGCTAACACTGCCCCCCAGCTTCGTGTCATCCGCAAACCTGGAAATGTTGGATTCAATTTCCTCGTCCAAATCATTAATATATATTGGAAATAGCTGGGGTCCCAGCACTGAGCCCTGCAGTAACCCACTAGTCACTGCCTGTCATTCTGAAAAGGACCTGTTTACTCCTACTCTTTACTTCCTGTCTGCCAGCCAGTTCTCTATCCACATCAATACTGAACCCCCAATACCATGTGCTTTAAGTTTGTATACTAATCTCTTATGTGGGAACTCGTCGAAAGCCTTCTGAAAGTCCAGATATAACACATCCACTGGTTCTCCCTTATCCACTCTACTAGTTACATCCTCGAAAAATTCTATAAGATTCGTCAGACAAGATTTACCTTTCGTAAATCCATGCTGACTTTGTCCAAAGATTTCACCACTTTCCAAATGTGCTGCTATCCCATCTTTAATAACTGACTCTAGCAATTTCCCCACTACCAACATCAATACCTACCCGTTAGCTCAGTGGGACAAACAGCATGTGTAGGAAGGAACTGCAGATGCTGATTTAAACCAAAGATAGACGCAAAATGCTGGAGTACCTCAGCGAGACAGGCAGCATCTCTGGAGAGATGGATGAAGGAATGGGTGAAGTTTTGGGTGGAGACCCTGCCTGGAACAAGCAGTATGCCTGATCCATTGCATTACTCCAGCACTTTGTGTCTTCTCTACCCACCGCATTTTCCGTACGCATGACAAAGGTGCAAAAGTCAGGACGTCTCACACCTAATGGTAATGGACTTTACGTGTCTTTATTCTGCATTGTTATTCCCTTTCTCATGCATCGGTACGCTGTGGAAGGCTCAAATGTAACCATGTGTTGTCTTTCCGCTGACTGGTTAGCACGCAACAAAGGCTTTTCACTGTACCTCGGTACACGTGGCGATAAACTAAACCAAACTCAAGTAACGACTCCTTTCAGCGCGATGATGTCACCTTATTTCACAAGATATATTGAAGAAGTGTTAGCGAGAAGAGATGATCTTGGCGTCTCTCTTCAGCGGCCTTCCACTGTGAGCTTGCTCTCCCCACAGACAGTGGTATCTATCCATGCAGCTGGCCTGTGGACTTCTACACTGATCACAAACTGTCCCCGAGTTATGACCCAGTAGTCTACGGAGACACCACACACAGCACAAACAGCTGCCAAAAATATAGTTAAATAGTATATCTGATTGTATTATATTTTGATAATATAGACATAAGATTATAAATAGAATTTATAGTGAGAATTTTAGGCAGCGGGGGGGGGGGGGGGGGCTGAGAGAGCAGTTGAGTGAACCAGCCAACCTCATTAAATGCCTTCTGAGAGTGTAAACACAGAACCACTAGCTCGTTCCTCCTTATCCACGGCACATGTTGTTTTAATTAACTCCAATGAGCACGGTTTCCAGAAAAAACATGTTGATGAGGATCAGAAAGTCATACGGTGCTGGTCTGAGGACGTAGATAAGAAAGATCCTTTGTGCTGCTTTGCGTTGGTTTGTGACCATATTCAAGATGCTGTGACCAACATAACTAGGTACACCACTGCCATCACAGACAATACAAGTGTTTCTCAACTGTAAACCATGGATAAACCGTGAAGTCCACTCCGAGGTGAAGCCCAAGTCCGCAGTGTTCAAGTCAAATGATCCGAGTGTTGAGTGGTAGAGTTGCAGCCTTACAGTGCCGGAGAAATGGGTTTGATCCTGACTACGGGTTCTATCTGTACGGAGTTTGTACGTTCTCCCTGTGACCGGGTGGGTTTCTCCGGGTGCTCCAGTTTTCGCCCACTTTCCAAAGACGTGCAAGTTTGCAAGTTAATCGGTTTCCATAAATTGTCCCTAGTGTGTAGGATAGAACAAGTATACAGTTGGTGGATGATCAACACAAACTCAGTAGGCCGAAGGGCCTGCTTCCACGCTGTATCTCTAAACTAAAACTAAACTAAACTTTGTAATTTGAAGAGATTAGAGTGTAACTCAGTTATACCTCATTACAAAATACACAGTGGCTTTGCTTGTCTATTAATACATGGCTGACCGCACTTCTACTCTTTCCTTCTTTTGACTGCACCTCCTTCCTCTAGTTAGCACGCTGTAAGTTCATGATCATCCATTATCCCTAAGAAGCAAAAAAAAAGACTCATCAAATATCAGAGCAACTCAATGGGTCAGGCAGCATCTCTGGAGAACATGGATAGGCGACATTTTGGGTCAGGTCCCTTCTTCAGAAATGTCACCTACCCTTGTTCTGCAAGCGAAGTTACCTCAGCCGCTGAGTTACTCCAGCACTTTAAAAAAAAAAATTCCCCCAAAATAAACTTTATTCAGAATAATTACAAATAAACACTACAAGAACAGTGCAAAACCTCTTCCGACGATCTCATAGAATCATAGAATCATAGAAAATAGGTGCAGGAGTAGGCCATTCGACCCTTCGAGCCTGCACCGCCATTCAATATGATCATGGCTGATCATCCAACTCAATATCTTGTACCTGCCTTCTCTCGATTCCCCCTGATCCCTTTAGCCACAAGGGCCACATCTAACTCCCTCTTAAATATAACCAATGAACTGGCCTCAACTACCTTCTGTGGGAGAGAATTCCACAGACTCACCACTCTCTGTGTGAAAAATGATCTTCTCATCTTGGTCCTAAAAGACTTCCCCCCTAACCTTAAACTGTGACCCCTTGTTCTGGAGTTCCCCAACATCGGGAACAATCTTCCTGCATCTAGCCTGTCCAACCCCTTAAGAATTTTGTAAGTCTCTATAAGATCCCCCCTCAATCTCCTAAGTTCCAGCGAGTACAAGCCGAGTCTATCCAGTCTTTCTTCATATGGAAGTCCTGCCATCCCAGGAATTAGTCTGGTGAACCTTCTCTGAACTCCCTCTATGGCAAGAATGTCTTTCCTCAGATTAGGAGACCAAAACTGTACGCAATACTCCAGGTGTGGCCTCACCAAGACCCGGTACAACTGCAATAGAACCCCCCTGCTCTTGTACTCAAATCCTTTTGCTATGAATGCCAACCTATCATTCGCTTTCTTCACAGCCTGCTGCACCTGCATGCCTACTTTCAATGACTGGTGTACCATGACACCCAGGTCTCGTTGCATCTCCCCTTTTCCTAATCGGCCACCATTCAGATAATAGTCTACCCTCCTGTTTTTACCGCCAAAGTGATAACCTCACATTTATCCACATTATACTGCATCTGCCATGCATTTGCCCACTCCCCAACCTATCCAAGTCATCCTGCAGCCTCCTAGCATCCTCCTCACAGCTAACACTGCCCCCCAGCTTCGTGTCATCCGCAAACTTGGAGATGTTGCATTCAATTCCCTCATCCAGATTATTAATATATATTGGAAATAGCTGGGGTCCCAGCACTGAGCCTTGTGGTACCCCACTAGTCACTGCCTGCCATTCTGAAAATGACCCGTTTACTCCTACCCTTTGCTTCCTGTCTGCCAGCCAGTTCTCTATCCACATCAATACTGAACCCCCAATACCGTGTGCTTTAAGTTTGTATGCTAATCTCTTATGTGGGACCTTGTCGAAAGCCTTCTGAAAGTCCAGATATACGCATCCACAGGTTCTCCCTTATCCACTCTACAAGTTACATCCTCAAAAAATTCTATAAGATTCGTCAGACATGATTTACCTTTCATAAATCCATGCTGACTTTGTCCAATGATTTTGCCGCTTTCCAAATGTGCTGCTAACCCAACTTTAATAACTAACTCTAGCATTTTCCCCACTACCAATGTTAGACTAACTGGTCAGTAATTCCCCGTTTTCTCTCTCCCTCTCTTTTTAAAAAGTGGGGTTACATTAGCTAGCCTCCAATCCTCAGAAACTACTCGAGAATCTAAAGAGTTTTGAAAAATTATCACTAATGCATCCACTATTTCTGGGGCTACTTCCTTAAGTACTCTGGGATGCAGCCTATCTGGCCCTGGGGATTTATCGGCCTTTAATCCATTCAATTTACCTAACACCACTTCCTGGCTAACCTGGATTTCACTCAGTTCCTCCATCTCATTTGACCCCCGGTCCCCTGCTATTTCCGGCAGATTATTTATGTCTTCCTTTGTGAAGACAGAACCAAATTAGTTTTTCAATTGGTTTGCCATGTCCTTGTTCCCCAGGGTCAATTCACCAGTTTCTGACTGCAAGGGACCTATATTTGTTTTAACTAACCTTTTTCTCTTCACATATCTATAAAAATGTATCTCAGCGTTCATACATTCCTCAGTGTTATATTCAGCAGAGTTCACAAGCTATGCAAATACCAAGCACCCTTGCCACTCATGGCCCCCTGGGTTCATATCCCTTCCCGTGTTTGAGGGGCGTCTCCACCACACCCAGTCAACCAATGACCCATGTCATAAGGAATAGGAGTAGAATTAGGCCATTGGCCCATCAAGTCTACTTAGCCATTAAGTCAAGGCCTCCACAGCCTTCTGTGGCAAAGAACACAGATTCATCACCCTTTGACTAAAGAAATGTCTTCTCATCTCCTTCGTAAAAGAACGTCCGTTAATTCTGAAGGCATCTGTAGTCCCATCGGTGGAAGGACCCCAGACTGTGATCCTCCCCCACAGAGCCTTGGCGTTGGCTGCACCGAGCTTCAGTGCGTCCCTCAGCATGTACTCCTGCAGTCTGGAGCGGGCCAGTCGGCAACATTCCCTGACGGACATCTGCTGGGAGATCAACAAGGTTTGGGCCAACCAAGGAGCGTCTTTCACCGAGTTTATTACCTTCCAGCAGCACTTGATATCCGTCTCTGAATGTGTCCCCGGGAACAGTCCATAAATCAGAGAGTCCTCTGTTATGGAGCTGTTTGGGGTAAACCATGACAAGGACCTTTGCATCATTCTCCAGACTGACTTTGCAAATCCACACTCTGCGAAGAGGTGGGCAACCGTCTCCTCTCCATATCAGCCGTCCCGAGTGCCACGTGCACTGGTAGTGAGGTTCCGATGGTGCAGGAAGGATCTGACAGGGAGGGCTCCCCTCACCGCCAGCCAAGTCAGGTCTTTGTACTTGTTGGTGAGTTCTGGCGATGAGTTAATCCCCAGATGAACTGGAAGACGGCCCGGATGATGGCTGTGGCAGAGGAGCGATGGATGGGCCACACTTGTGTCAACTACAGCAGCCCTGAGAGCACCTTACACCTAATGACCACATTTTCCCCCGTTCTTGGAGAAGAAACATTGCCAGGGGCAACGGGTACAGATGGCAGAGGTGTCCGTGGGGTAGGGGTACTGTAGACACATCTAGGTGTGACTCAAGTCACTCAAGTGCCGGCGGGGAAATCTGTCCTGTGTGGAACCTGTCAGAGCATTCACTGAATGCCATTAATTACATAGAAACATAGAAAATAGGTACTGGAGGAGGCCATTCGGTCCTTGGAGCCAGCACCGCCATTCATTGTGATCATGGCTGATTGTCCGCTATCAATAACCCGTGCCTGCCTTCTCCCCATGTCCCTTGACTCCACTAGCCCCTAGAGCTCTATCCAACTCTCTCTTAAATCCATCCAGTGATTTGGCCTCCACTGCTCTCTGTGGCAGAGAATTCCATAAATTCACAATTCTCTGGGTAAAGAAGTTTTTGTTCACTTCAGTCTTAAATGACCTCCCATTTATTCTAAGACTGTGGCCCCTGGTTCTGGACTCACCCAACATTGGGAACATTTTGTAGATGATATGTGTATACACTATCATTAATTGATAGTGACGATGTCCATGCTAACCACCCCCCCACCAGTTAGTGTAATTGTAACCCACACGCCCCTAGCTCTCTCTCTGGTGATCGTGACAGACCACGTACAGCTAGGGCTAAATGATGTATGATTAATAAAGTAATGAAGACCTTAAGGTGTCTGTGTAGCTTGTCCAGTCCTTTTATAATTTTATATGTTTTGATAAGATCCCCCCTTGACCAGGGAATCATGAGAGGGGTTGTTCACTCTGTTTATATTAGAGTGCTTGTTGTTAAGATTAAACATTTTTGTTCAGTTAATCATTGCTGTGACTGTTTGAACATGTAATTATTTAGAAAATTGCATAATTTTATCTTGGCTCGTAAATCAATGTATTATTTGTAAGACATTACCCATGTAATTAGTTTAACTGTGCATCATGTGGGGTGACGTGAGCTCCATGGTTATATCGCCTGTTGTTGGTTGGGTTTGGCGACTGCCCCTGGAGGAGCTGCTTGGGTTCCATGCTGTCTCAATGGCCACCGATACAGAGATGGCATAATTATCACACATTAAGTGGAGAATCATTTGACCCGAGTTAGTGCACTCGAGATAGACACAAAATGCTGGAGTAACTCGCCGGGACAGGCGGCATCTCTGGAGAGAAGGAATGGGTAACGTTTATGGTCGAGACCTTTCTTCAGACTGAAAGTCACAGGAGAGGGAAATGAGAGATATAGACAATGATGTAGAGAGATACAGAACAAAGATACAGATGCAGATACAGATACTGAAAGATATGCAAAAAAGTAGCAATGATAAAGGGAGGCCATTGTTAGCTGTAGCTAGATGAGAATGAAAGCTGGTGAAACTTGGGTGGGGGAGGGATGGAGAGAGAGTGATTGCAGGCGTTACTTAAAGTTAAGGGCCTGTCCCACGTGGGCGTCATTTGCGCGTCATTTACGCGGCGTGATGCGTGCCTAGTGCGAATTACGCTCACATGGTGCGTGGAGACTTAGGCAATGACGCGCGGTCGTGCGCGGCGCCCCAGGCTTTTGGTGTGTACAAAATCTTCGTGCGCCATCTGCGTGACGTGCAAATGAGGCCCAAGTGGGACAGGCACTTTAGAGAAATCAATATCATACCACAGGGCTGGAAGCTGCCCAAGCGAAATATGAGATACCGTTCCTCCAATTTACGTTCAGCCTCACTCTGACAATGGAGGAGGCCTACAACACAAGGCTTTGCTGGGAATCCAAGAACCCAAAACAGCCTCCTTTATCACTGTACCAAGGGATGGCTTGCTGGTTACACAAACACCCCAAAAACTGACCAACAAATGTAATAAGGATCAGTTGCAAAGAGCCAGCCCGATCCCGTAAACACAGAACCACTAGCTGGTTCCTCCTTATCCACGGCATATGTTGTTTTAATTAACTCCAATGAGCACGGTTTCCAGAAAAAACATGTTGATGAGGATCAGAAGGTCACGGTGCTGGTCTGAGGAAGCAGATAAGAACGATCCTTTGTGCTGCTTTGCGTTGGTTTGAGTCCATATTCACGATGCTGTGACCAACACAACTGGGATCACAGACAATACGAGTGTTTCTCAACTGTAAACCATGGATAAACCGTGAAGTCCACTCCGAGGTGAAGCCCAAGTCCGCAGTGTTCAAGTCAAATGATCTGAGTGTTGAGTGGTAGAGTTGCAGCCTTACATTGCCAGAGAAATGGGTTTGATCCTGACTGTGGGTTCTATCTGTAAGGACTTTGTATGTTCTCCCTGTGACCGGGTGGGTTTCTCCGGGTGCTCCAGTTTTCGCCCACTTTCCAAAGACATGCAAGTTTGCAAGTTTAATCGGTTTCCATATATTGACCCTAGTGTGTAGGATAGAACAAGTATACAGGTGATCGCTGGTCAACACGAACTCAGTGGGCCGAAGGGCCTGCTTCCACGCTGTATCTCTAAACTAAAACTAAACTAAACTTTGTAATTTGAAGAGATTATAGTGCAACTCAGTTATGCCTCGTTACAAAATACACAGTGGCTATGCTTGTCTATTAAACCATGGCTGACCTCACTTCTTTCCTGCACCTCCTTTGACTGCACTTCCTTCCTCTAGTTAGCACGCTGCAAGTTCATGATCATCCATGATCACTAAAGGGCCTGTCCCACAATACGAGGTAATTAAAGAGTTCTCTCGAGCTTCCCCTGATTCGAACTCGGAGAATTACGGTAATAGCCGCTCGTAGGTACTCGGGGCTCTCGTGGACATTTTTCAACATGTTGAAAAATCTTCACGAGCTTACCGCGTTTGCCGAGTACCTGCCGTTAGCGTTACGAGCCGCTAAGAGTCGTCCCGAGCTCCGACGTCCCCGCTACGTACATTCTACGTACTTAACACGAGTTTGATTTTTTTTAAACTCGGGAGAGGTCTTGAATTACCTCGTACAGTGGGACAGCCCCTTTAGACACAAAAAAAATATCACAGCAACTCAGAGCAAAAATATCAGAGCAACTCAATGGGTCAGGCAGCATCTCTGGAGAACATAGATAGGCGACATTTTGGGTCAGGTCCCTTCTTCAGAAATGTCACCTACCCTTGTTCTGCAAGCGAAGTTACCTCAACCGCTGAGTTACTCCAGCACTTTAAAACATTTTTTTGTAAACTAGCATCTGCAGTTTCTTGTGTCTTCATGCTGCTAAGGAACAGTTGGAAAGCTGACTATTATCACAAGAAGGTCCTTCACTGGGAGAGGTCATCAGCTTTGCGATGGGTTAATGAATGCCTTTCACTCGATGCTGAATATTTGCATACATACTGGTGATGAATTCCAAAGCTTCAATAGACACCCAAACCACAGAGCCCTACCGCAGATAATAACTAGTTAACTTTCAGCAAATGTATGTCAAGCCCATCTTGCATTTTTGTGGTGGGAAGTGGAAGAACCCGAACCATTGAAGGCAGACACAATATGCTGGAGTAACCCAGTGGGTCAAGTAGCATCTCTGGAGAGAAGGAATAGTTGTTGTTTTGGGTCGAGACCCTTTTTCAGACTGGTCTGTTCATTACATGTTGCTTTTGAGTCCCTGTTCTTGCTCTATCATGATGTGTTAATATTCTGTGTGCGCAGGGCCTCCACAGTGCAGTCACAAGAGGTCTGAAGAAGGGTCTCGACCCGAAGCAATAACCTATTCCTTTTCTCCTGAGATGCCGCCTGACCCACTCATTTACTCCAGCATTTTGTATCTATCTTTGATGTAAACCAGCAGTTCCTTCCTACACTAACTCTGCCCAATTTCCTCCACAGATGCCAGTTAACCTGCAAACTGTACGTCTTTGCAGTGTGGAGGAAGCCAGAGAAAGCGCACGTGGCCACAGAGCGTACAAACTCCGTACAGACAGCACCCGTAGCCAGGATTGAATCCGGGTCTCCGGCGCTGTGAGGCAGCAACTCCACCGCTGTGCCACCCCGAATCTCTTTAAACTACTAAGAAAGTCGGGATACTGGCGTATCTTCTTCAGTATATCTATGTGCTGCACACTATGGCATCCAGGGTGAGGTTGTTTTGTAGGTTTTGGCCTTTCACCTTACAGGAACCTGTTGGTCCTGAGCTCTCATTGTTTCACTTTAAGATAATTTTCATTAAGATATAATCTTACCGGCACATAGCAGCTCCCAGTCAACGCTTGGCAGGTCCTGTCTCCTGATGTCGAAATTGGCCTTCCCCCAATTCACACACAACCCAGACCATTCTTATCCCTTTCCACAAGTACCTTGAAACCTGTAAAGTCATGATCACAATCAACAAAGAACCTTCTCCGAAACATCAACCAATTACTTTGATTTCCTAAGGATACACTGCCTCAGGAAGCTTTTCTGGATATATTTTTAAATTTGCACTCCCTCTCAAGTGATTGAAGTTATTACTGGGACCTCAAAGTCCCTTAATGCTGGCACCCTTCCACTCTTACATTTTTGTCTGTCGCCTGTCTCCAACTGTGCTCCTGTGCCAGAAATGTTGACAATTCCTTTCCCGCCACAGTTGATGCCCGATCCACTCAGTTCCTCCAACAGTTTGTTTTCTGCTCCTCTACCTCCTGCTGACTGTTGGCCGGACGATAGTGTATCCCCAGCAAAGTGATCATCACCTTTTGTTTCTGAGCCTCTAGGCACAAGAGTCAAGAGTCAAGAGAGTGTTATTGTCATGTGTCCCAGATCCCAGATTGAACAATGGAATTCTTACTTGCTGCAGCACAACAGAATATGTAATACAACACAATGAACTTTATTTTTCCGTTAGGAACCGCAGCCATACAACAAAAAGAAACAATTTTACAAGGCACACAGCCGACACAATTCACACAGACATCCGTCACAGTGAATCTTCTCCTCATTGTGATGGAAGGCAAAGTCTTGTCTCTCCCCTGCTCTCCATCCTCTCCCGATGTTAAAGCCCCCGGCGGGCGATGGCAGGTCCTGCGGCCATTAAGGCCGCGCCGGCGATGGAAGGCCCAGCTCCGGGTCATTTTCAGCCCTGCAACTCGGGCGGGAAAAGCTGCCGCCGCAGGAGCTCCGGAGAGCGGTCTCTCACCAGGGACCCCCGAGTCATGTCTGAAGATCCGGTACCCCAAAGTGTTGAGTTGCCTCTTGTGCCCTTCTCTCAACCATGCCTCTGTGCATTGGGCGGTAGAGTTGCTGCCTTACAGCACTTGCAACACCAGAGACCAGGTTCGATCCCGACTATGGGTGCTGTCTGTATGGAGTTTATACGCTCTCTCTGTGACCGCGTGGGTTTTCTCCGAGATCTTCGGTTTCCTCCCACACTCCAAAGATGTACAGGTTTGTGGTTAATTGGCTTGGTATAAATGTAAATTGTCCCTAGCGTGTGTAGGATGGTGTTAAAGTGCGGGGTTCGCTGGTCAGTGCGGACCGTTTCTGTGCTGTATCTCTAAACTATCATTTTCCTCTATGTGCCTAATACCCACAGTTCACATGCTTTATCTGGCTGAGCCTTGCCTTAAAAAATGAACGATTAACAGAAATCCACTCAACAGGCAATTGGCCCTTAATTCTTCCCTTTTTTCATGTCAATTGTTGCTTTTCTTACTGCCTTTTTCCTTTTAATGTTTGGCTATACATCACTTAGGCATGACCTGTTATTCTGAAGTCATCTAAAAGTGTTGGCATCAGTGACGCAAATCTCAGCCAGAAACCATTCAGCTATTGACTGAAGCGCTGCATGCCTGGAGTTTATCCCAGTCTTGTACAATGCCAGGAAGACGGCATGAGATAACAATAGAAAGTTGATGAATAAGTGGGAACACAGGTTTAAAATGACGCGGTAAATATGCAGATGTCAAGTCTAGGCAGATTTATTGTCGTTTGCATAACACCACAGGCACATAGACTCAGGCAACAAACAGACACACAAATTAGACATAAATTACACATAAATGATACAAGTGACCTGCACAAGCCTAATCCTAAAAATTACTGCTAAGGTCAAGATATTAGTACTAATTATATGATTAGATAATGTCAATGGAGGTACAAGTAGTACAAGAAGTGGCCTACAGTGTTCTGTTGTTGAATAGGATTCGGCTTGTGCAGGTCGGATCAAGAACCTGATAGCTGCAGGACAGTAGCTGTTCCTGCAGACTCCTCCTGGCCCTAAACTCATCTCCGATACACTTAGACAACAAGGACTCCTACATTAAACTATTATTTAACAACTATACCTCTGCCTTCAACACCATAATACCATCCAAACTCATCTCCAAACTCCTGGACATAATCCACCACCACCCCCTCCTCTGCCACTGGATCCCCGACCTTCTGACCCTCAGACCTCAATCAGTGAGGATAGGTGACAACACCTCCTCCCCTACAACTCCACAGTGCCCCGCGTGGCTACCTTCTCAGTCCCCGCCGGAGACCCGTCACCCATTCCTACTCTCCAGAGATGCTGCCTGTCCCGCTGAGTTACTCCAGCATCCAACTGCAGGAAAGGTTTAGAGGGATAGGGACCAAATGCAGGCAAACGGGACAAGCTTAGATGGGGCATATTTGTTGGCATGGATCATTTTGGCCAAAGGGCCTGTTTCCTGCTGTCTGACTCTATGACCATGCTTTTCTTGGACATCAGAACAATAGATGCCTTCCTGTAGCAGGTGGAAACTCAGACCGAGAGGTAGAAGATGTCTATTCAAGACTCTAAGCAGTTGATTCACGCAGGTCTTTACCGCTCAGCCTCTGGGACGGATTCTTTACATGGACCCACCCACTTGATGTTGGCCTCAGCGACTGACATCATGGAGTCATCAGGGGCTGTAGGGGCCCGTGTCGGTGTGTCATTGTTCTCCCTTCAAAGCCTAAAAAGGAATTGAGATCATCTGGACGTGATGTGTTGTTGCCACTTATGTGATGTGGGTCTGCCCTGTAGGAGGTGATGATGTTCAATGGTTCAATGATGCTTTATTTGCCACATATAAACACTGCAGTACACAGTAAAAAAGTCTTTGTATATTTTGCACATGCTGGTGCCACCACTTTTGACACCATTATTTACAGTCCAAAGTCCAGTTAGCCTGCGTGTTGGATGTACTGGAGCAGTTCCCGCGAGCTGACGTCCCTCTCCTCTTCTCGTCCGGCCATCTTTGTGTCCCGGGGACACCTCCTCTAGTTTATACTGCAGGCGCTGGAGGCTTCACCCCAGCTCACCCTCCTCCTGGCCCCGGCTCCTGATCGTCGAGCCTTTGGATGACGTCCGGTCCTGCTGTCCGAAGAGCGGTCATACCGACTGATGAACCTTCGGTGAGCCCCACCAACCAACAAGCTTTCAGGCCCTGCCACAGCTGCTGGGCATCCGTCTGTGACTCCAGCTCAGTCTCGAATTGTCTTTGTGTGGTCGCGGTGGCCTTGGTACCTGGACTTCTTGCATGCAGTTACAAACAATCTACGAACTCGGGGATTGCCGTGCAGGCAAAGGAAGGAGGGGGGAGCAGTGAGATCAGTTGTGCATAGATGGACATGCAGAGCCACTGTGTATTTTGTAACAAAGGATAACTCGGTCACACTCTTGAAATTGCATTAACAAGCAAGAGTCTGACACAGGATGCATAACAATAGCACCAACGCAAACCCAATTGCTGCATTATTGAGGCCGGATGGCGCAGTGACAATAATGGACAGGGCGGAGGCCATGTCAGCCTTAGACGGAGCTGAAAGGGTAAGCTGGGAGCAGCTGATAACAGTCTGTAGCGTTTGGCTTTAAAAGAGAAGATCTTGGCATCATCTTCGGCACGAACATGCTGGGCCAAAGAGCGTGTTCCTGTGCTGTACAGTTCCTCTCTTTGTTTATCCATCATCCAGTATCCACACCATCCAGGAGGCCTCAAGAAGGCGGCATCTATCGCCAAGTATCTGCACCATCTGGGCCATGCCCTCTTCTCACTGCTGGCTAAGGGTGTTGTCTGTGTGGAATTTGTACGTTCTCTCTGTGACCACGTGAGCTTTCTCTTGCTACTCTGGTTTCCTCCCACACTCCAAAGAGTGGTTAATTGGCTTTGGTAAGTTGTACATTTGTCCCTACTGTGTGTACGTTAGTGTCCTGGTTGGCGCAGACTTGGTGGGGCGAAGAGCCTGTTTCCCTGCTGTGTCCCTAAAGTCCAAATTCTAATGTGCACACCTCGACACGAAGCGATCGCAAGAGAATTTAAAACAGAAGGTTTTATTAGCCATGGGTCTGGTGCAGGGTTGCCAACTTTCTCACTCCCAAATAAGGGACAAAAGGTCAAAATAAGGGACAAATTCCCGACAGCAATTCATTGGCCGACTCAGTCGTGGCTGGGTGAATGATGAGTTGGCCCGGGTGCTGGACTGCACACAAAGCCCAGCCGGCAGGCCAGCGGAGGAGTTTTTGCCTGTGCCGTGCGATATTTCGACTTACGATATTTCGAATATACGATGGTGCAAAAGCGATACACATTCAGTAGAACCCGTACTTCGAATTTTAAATTTTGATCTTTTCTTTCTTTCTTTTAAAATATATATATATTTTTTTTTCAAAAGCAATAAACAAAAACAAACAAAAAAAAGATAAACATAACATATCGATATTGATACATAGGGATCAGGATTACATTAATAACAAGTATGAGTCCAGTGTCAAAATACACATTGAGTATAAACCTCCCGGTCTCTATGTAAATGTAGTTAAGTGTTTAAAAGAGAACTTGTCTATATAAAAAGAAATCAAAAGAAAAAAAAAGAAAAAGAGAGAAAAAAAGATAAAAAGAGAGAAAAACAAAATGCGCTAAACTAGAAAAAAAGCGAAACAAAATCTGGGCGACAAAGAATTTCAACAATTTAAGTCCCTGTTTGTTGTCGAAGTCCGTTCCACCGCATAAAGGTAAAATAATTATTATAACGGTTTTTAGAGGGGACAATTTATGTTCCCCAAGTCCTATTAAATTTAACCAAGGGTTCAACATTGTCACTCCTAATTTTTTTTTAATGTAAACACGATATTGTTTCAGAGTATCAATGGAGTGTGGTAGGAAGATTAGAGTCTTTCCATTTAAATAAAATAGATCTTCTGACAATTGATGTAGTAAAAGCGATCAGCCGATGGGAGGAACAGGACAGATGAGTAGAATCTAACATTGGTCGCCCAAAAACTGCAGTAATAGGATGAGGTTTTAAATCAATACCTAAAACTACAGAACTAGTATCAAAAATGTATTTCCAATATGTTTCCAAAAGTGGGCAAGACCAAAAGATATGAGTCAGTGAGGCCACTTCAGAATTACATATGTCACAGGTAGGATTTATATGACCATAAAAACGAGCTAACTTATCTTTTGACATATGAGCTCTGTGAACCACCTTGAATTGTATCAGAGCGTGTCTTGCACACATTCTTCTTTCGTGTGGCGTGCACAGCCTAAAGTTGTAGGACAACTTGTTCTATTTGATCTTGTTTGTGCACGTCGAGTTGATTGCATTAGTCGAAACAGGGGCAGACCACGTGAAGGTTGCAATCTCCCACCCCTTGCACACATTGAGGAAGTATTAACTAATTAAAGAATCCTCTCCCATTTCTCTATAGGTAGAGAAATTTGAAGTTCTCTTTCCCAGTCATTCTTAATTTTATCAAATGTATCTATTTGTAATTTCAAAATCAACTCATAAATAGTCGTTATTAAACCTTTCTGATAAGGGTTCAAATGTAAAAAAAATTCCAAGATTTCGGTTGGATGTGGTAACGGAAAAGAGGGTAGAGTAGCCTTCAAAAAATGTCTAATTTGTAAATGTCTAAAGAAATGGTAGATTACATTTATTGGAGAGTTATTCAAAATACATAAAACAACCATCCAAAAACAAATCTCAAAAAGGTGCTAATCCCTTCCTCTTCCATAACAGAAAGGCTTGATCAGTACTGGAAAGTTGGAAGAAAAAATTAGATATGATAGGACTCAATAAGATAAAATCATTCAATCCAAAAAACGTACGAAATTGAAACCATATTCGGAAAGTATGTCTTATTAGTAAGTAAGTAGGTAAGTTTATTGGCCAAGTATTCACATACAAGGAATTTGCCTTGGTGCTCCACCCACAAGTAACAACATGACAAACAGTGATAGTTACGAATGTCTCAGAAAACACTAAACATTAATAATAATAAAACACCATTGATCAAGCATGTGAACCAACAAAATACCAGATCAAAGGGAGGCTACAGATGTTTGGCTGTTGAGTAGAGCACTACTCGTGGATAAAAACTGTTTTTATGTCTGGCTGTGACAGCTTTGATAACCCGGAGTCGCCTTCCAGAGGGAAGTGATTCAAAGAGTTTGTGGCTGGGGTGAGAGGGGTCAGAGATGATCTTGCCCGCTCGCTTCCTGGCCCTTCGAGTGTACAGTTCATCAACGGAGGGAAGGTTGCAGCCAATAACCTTCTCTGCTGATCGAACGATTCGCTGCTGCCTCCAGGTGACCATGATGGAGAAGGTGAGGACAGACTCTACGATGGATGTGTAGAATTGGACCATCATTGCCTGTGGCAGATTGTGCTTCCTCAGCTGCCATAGGAAGTAAATCCTCTGTTGTGACTTTTTGACTGTGGAGTCGATGGTAGCCCCCATTTAAGGTCCTTGGAGATGATGGTTCCCAGGAACTTAAAATACTCCACAGATGTGACTGTGGTGTTGTTGATGGTGAGTGGGGTGAGGGGAGGGGGAGCTCTCCTAAAGTCTACAATCAATTCCACTCTCTTAAGAGAATTGAGCTCTAGGTTGTTGCGATGGCACCAGAACGCCAGCTGTGACACTTCCTGTCTGTAGGCAGATTCCTCCCCATCCTGGATCAGTCCAATCAGGGTTGCGTCATCCGCAAACTTGAGAAGCTTGACAGAGGTGTTTGTGGAGGTGCAGTTGTTGATGTAGAGAGAGTAGAGGAGAGGAGAGATTACGCAGCCTTGCGGTGCTCCTATGCTGAGCGTTTGCGGGTCTAAGATGTGCTTTCCCAGCCTCACATGCTGCTTCCTGTCTGTCAGGAAGCTGGTGATCCACCGACAGAGGTGTTCAGGCACAGTCAATCCTGAAAGTTTGGAGTGTAGTAACTCTGGCACAATGGTGTTGAATGCTGAGCTAAAATCAACAAACAGGATCCTCGCATAGGTCCCCTGGCGGTCTAGGTTCTGTATGATGAAGTGCAGGCCCAGGTTGACCGCATCATCCACAGATCTATTGGCCCGATATGCAAACTGCAGAGGGTCCAGCAGGGAGTTTGTGATATTTTTTAGCTTGGCCAGCACAAGCCTTTCGAGTGTCTTCATGACTACATAGGTCAGTGCGACAGGCCTGTAGTCATTAAGACAAGTAATCCTTGCTTTTTTGGGTACAGGGACAATAGTGGAGACTTTGAAGCAGGCAGGGACTGAGGCGGGTTTGCAGGGACTGTTTAAAAATGTCTGTATAGACCGGTGCCATCTGTTTGGCACAGAGCTTAAGAGTAGAGGGGGAAACATTATCAGGTCCTGGAGATTTCTGGCTTTTTTGTCTTCTGAAAAGCCTCTCCACTTCCTCTATTATTATTGTTGATATTGGATAAGTTATGTTGTGCAGCACAGAGGGTGTGGGTGATTGGGTGTGAAGTGGTGATTGGAGGGGGGTGGGTGTATAAAGGGCCAGTCTTTGCAGACTGCGGTCAGGCTTTGAGTGGGTGTGAAGTGTTGGTTGGGGTGGGAAATGGTCCAGTCTTTTCATACTGGAGTCTTGCCTCAAATAGGTGTGAAGTGGTGAATGGGAAGGAGAGGGTGCAGGGTCCATTCTTTGTAGACAGGGGTCTGGCTGTGTTGGCTGGGGAGGGGGGAGGGGGTACCAGGATTATATTTCTGATGTTCAAATCTTCAGTAAAACTCATTCAGGTTGTTGGTCAGCTGATAATTGTCCAAAGAGCGGGGGGTTTTCCTCTTGTAGCTGATAATTTCTTGCAAGCCCTTCCAAACTGAAGAAGAGTCACTAGCTGAGAACTTGCTCCTCAACTTCTCAGAGTGCCTTTCCTTGGCAGCTCTGATTCCTCTTCTCAGCTTGAACTTAGCCTGCCTGTAGAGGTCTGCATCCCCACTCCTGTAGACTTCCTCTTTAGACCGTCGGAGCCGTCTGAGTTCTGCAGTGAACCAGGGCTTGTTGTTGTTGAACCATGTCTGGGTCTTAGTTGGAATGCATCTGTCCTCGCAAAAGCTGACATACGATGATATACTCATCGAGGCTTGTGGTTGCTTCCCTGAAGACATTCCAATCCGTGCAGTTAAAGCAGGATTGTAGGTTCTCAATGCCCTCGGGTTATAGGGTTAATCGTATATTTATTCAATCTCGTAATGGTGAAAGGTAACGAGGCCCCTAGGATAGAAGCCAATGATAACCCTTGCATAGAATTATGTTCAAGATTCAACCATCCTGGGCATTGGGTATCTTCTAAATCTTTTGTCCAAAACATTAAATAGCGAGCATTAACTGCCCAATAATAAAATCTAAGGTTCGGCAGTGCCAAACCACCATTTTTTTTTTATTTCTGTATTTATTTTTTACTTAGTCTGGATTTTTATTCTGGGGTTTTTGTCAATGGGCAATAAAAATTGGTTTTTATTAAACTGCATTGATTTGGCCAATAGAGATAAGGACAAAATTGGCTTTGTTGTCCGATGTGGTCAATTAGGGGTGTAAAATTGGCTTTAAATAGATGATTGTGTTTCTTGGTAATCTTAATGCCTAAATAAGTAAAACAGTCGGTAGTCAATCTAAATGGAAATGGTCCATAATTCAAAATTTAATTGTTTAATGAGAAAAACTCACTCTTACTAAGATTTAGTTTATAATCAGAAAAACTACTAAATTGATCAAGTCGTGCTACTATTGCAGGAATAGATTTCTCTGGGTTAGAGATAAATAATAACAGATCATCTGCATAAAGCTTATGTGTCTTATTCTCACGAACAATACCAAAAATATTAGGGGATTCCCTAATAGCGGTGGCCAAAAGTTCGAAAGCGATATCAAACAATAAAGGATTTAAACGACAGCCCTGTCTAGCACCTCGAAAGAGCCTGAAAAAAGGGGATCTCTGATTATTGGTAAGTACAGAAGCCTGAGGTATATGATATATCAGCTTGATCCAAGAGATAAATTTTGGACCAATCTTAAATTTTTCAAATGTGTTGAATAAGTATTCCCATACTACTCTATCAAATGCCTTCTCAGCATCGTGAAATGACACATTCTGGAGTTTTATTTGGCGCTGTATATACCTTATTCATTAATCTCCTAATGTTAAAGTATGAGTAACGATTTTTAATAAAACCTGTCTGATCTTCAGAACTAATTTGCAGTAAAATATTTTCCAATTTCATAGCTAATATTTTTAAAAGAATTTTGGAATCTACGTTTAACAGTGATATAGGTCTATATGATATCACTTCAGTAGGGTCTTTATCTTTTTTAAGAATTAAATAAATAGAAGCTTCATAAATGGATTGTGGTAATATATTCATTAAAAAGGCTTCTTTAAAAACCTTGCATAGCCAGGGGGACAGTTAACTTGAAAAATACTTTTAAAATTCCACTGTAACCCATCTAAACCAGGTGCTTTACAGGAATTCATCGAAATAATTGCTTTCTGTATTTCTTCCTCCGTGATCGGTTCATCTAACAACAGAGACTCATTATGTGGTAAATTTGGCAAGTTCAATTTCTTTAAAAACTCATGCATTATATTGGAATCAGTAAGAAATTCTGATTGGTATAGGGATGTATAAAATTCCTGAAAGGATTTATTAATTTCATCCTGATCTACTGTCAATGTACCATCCCGTTTACTCACTTTAATAATCTGACGTTTGGCTGACACAGCTTTCAACTGATTGGCAAGTAATTTGCCAGATTTCTCACCATGTATATAAAATTGACTTTTGGTTTTAAGTAGCTGATTCTCAATTGGTGATACTAATAACAAATCATGTCTCATTTGAAGTTCAACAAACTAAAAATGAAATACGTATATTGGCTGATGAGATAATAGAAATTGATAAAAATTATTTAAAAACTCTTGAATTGAGCTTTTGAATAATTGTTATCAATTTCTTTAATCTCATCAGCCAATTATACGTATATAATTTTTAGTTTGTTTTTTAATCCCGCATTGTATGAAATAATTTGTCCACGAATATATGCCTTAAAAGCATCCCAGACTACACCATTGGCTTTTTCTTCAGTAAAGTTTGTTAAGAAGAAGAAGGCAATCTGATCTTTAATAAAATTAACAAAATTTAGATATTGAAGCAAAGTAGTATTAAATCACTATTGTTTAGCACTAAACTTGGAATCAGGTAGTTTGATAGATAGTTTCAAGGGAGCATGATCAGAAATAGCAATTGCATCATACTTACACACAGTGACCGATGAAACTAGTGGAGAATCTATTATAAAGTAGTCAATCCTAGACTAACTATGATATACATGAGAGAAAAAAGAAAATTCTTTGTCATTTGAGTGTAGGAATCTCCAGACTTCTAACTTTCCAGAGTCAAGTAAAAAATAATTGATAAAACCAGCGGATTTATTTGGAAATGCATGACCAGATGCAGATCTGTCCATCGAGGGGTTCATACAACAGTTAAAATCTCCACCCATTATCAAAATATGCTTATTTAAATTAGGAAAGGATGCGATTAACTGTTTAAAAAACTCAGGGTGATCAATATTAGGTGGATAAACATTCACCATAACAACTTTTTGGTTATGAAGAACACCAGTGATCATCAAAAATCTACCATGTGGATCAGAAATTGTTTCATAATGAACAAACGAGATTGAGGTGTCAATAAAAACAAAGACTCCTTTCACTTTTGCCTGTGAATTTGAATGAAACCGCTGTCCTCTTCAAAACTTAAAGAATCATTGATTGTCATCTTTCCTTACATGAGTTTCCTGAACAAAGATAATCTGAGCATTTAGTCTATGAAGAACCTAAAAAGAAAAATCCTCTTAATGGGATGGTTCAGACCATTAACATTCCATGAGAGCAAGTTAATAACTTTATCCATACTGTTTGTAAAAATCATGTGGAATGTAAAGGGTTAATTTTGTAGACCATAGCTGTTCATGATACTGGAAGGAGAAAAATCTAAGGCGGAGCCGGAAGTGACGCTATTTCAGACATTTTTGTAGTTCAAATTTTGCCCAGATAGGAAAAACTAAACTAAAAGCAAAAGTCCCCCCCCCCACCCATGCAAAGCCTGAAACTGACCAGTAGGCAGTCCATATGCTACCTAACCCCTGCCCTACTGCCGTCTCTTCTCATGACAGCTCCAAACATTAAAAAAAGGTATATTTACCACTCAGTGGCCAAAACAAATTAATATTAGGGTTAAAAAGTACGTGCCAGCTGTGAAAAACAAGAACTGCTTCACATTGTTTGTCTAAATGTAGGGAAAAATCCTTCGGAGGACATTTTAAAAGTAGAAGAGCTAACAAAGAAAATCTTAAAAGTTAATGTTTAATACCATTACATTAAATTACCAGTATCCTAGATAAATTAAAAGTTATGGTTTGATACCATCATAGTAAAATTCTAAAAAGTAATTAGAAAAGAACATCAGATTAAATTCTTAATCATTTACAGAGCGTTATATTTTCAAAATAGGAAAAATAATTCTCCGATTTTAACTCAGTCAGTTATCAGTAACTCCCCGTCGCAGCTTCAGTATCCGCTCCCAAATCCCTCCAGAAAGCTGGAAACATAGAAACATAGAAAATAGGTGCAGGAGTAGGCCATTCGGCCCTTCGAGCCTGCACCGCCATTCAATATGATCACGGCTGATCATCCAACTCAGTATCCTGTACCTGCCTTCTCTCCATACCCCCTGATCCCTTTAGCCACAAGGGCCACATCCAACTCCCTCTTAAATATAGTCAATGAACTGGCCTCAACTACCTTCTGTGGCAGAGAATTCCAGAGACCACTCTCTGTGTGAAAAATGTTTTCCGCATCTCGGTCCTAAAGGAATTCCCCCTTATCCTTAGACTGTGACACATTGTTCTGGACCTCCCCAACATCGGGAACAATCTTCCTGCATCTAGCCTATCCAACCCCTTAAGAATTTTGTAAGTTTCTATAAGATCCCCCCTCGGTCTTCTAAATTCTGGTGAGTACAAGCCAAGTCTATCCAGTCTTTCCTCATATGAAAGTCCTGACATCCCAGGAATCAGTCTGGTTCCTGGAATCAGTCTGGAAAATTCTGGTGGGTGTTGTGTACAGGCCACCTTACAGTAGTAGTGAAGTTGGGGATGGTATCAAACAGGAAATTAGAAATGCGTGCGACAAAGGCAAAACAGTTATAATGGGTGACTTCAATCTACATATAGATTGGGTGAATCAAATTGGCAGGGGTGCTGAGGAAGAGGATTTTTTGGAGTGTATGCTGGATAGTTATCTAAATCAACATGTAGAGGAACCAACGAGAGAGCATGCTATTTTAGACTGGGTATTGAGTAATGAGGAAGGGGTAGTTAGCCGTCTTGTTGTACGTGCCCCCTTGGGCAAGAGTGACCATAATATGGTCGAGTTCTTCATTAGGATGGAGAGTGACATTGTTAATTCAGAAACAATGGTTCTGAACTTAAAGAAAGGTAACTTTGAGGGTATGAGACGTGAATTGGCCAAGATTGACTGGCAATTAATTCTAAAAGGGTTGACGGTGGATATGCAATGGAAGACATTTAGGGACTGCATGGATGAACTACAAAAATTGTTCATCCCAGTTTGGCAAAAGAATAAATCAGGGAAGGTAGTGCATCCGTGGATAACAAGAGAAATCAGGGATAGTATCAAAGCAAAGGATGATGCATACAAAGTAGCCAGAAAAAGCAGCATACCAGAGGACTGGGAGAAATTCAGAGACCAGCAGAGGAGGACAAAGGGCTTAATTAGGAAAGGAAAAATAGATTATGAAAGAAAACTGGCAGGGAACATAAAAACTGACTGCAAAAGTTTTCATAGATATGTGAACAGAAAGAGATTAGTTAAAACAAATGCAGGTCCCTTGCAGTCAGAAACAGGTGAGTTGATCATGGGGAACAAGGATATGGCGGACCAATTGAATAACTACTTTGGTTCCGTCTTCACTAAGGAAGACATAAATAATCTGCCGGAAATAGCAGGGGACCACGGGTCAAAGGAGGAATTGAGTGAAATCCAGGTTAGTCGGGAAGTGGTGTTGGGTAAATTGAATGGATTAAAGGCCGATAAATCCCCAGGGCCAGATAGGCTGCATCCCAGAGTACTTAAGGAAGTAGCTCCAGAAATAGTGGATGCATTAGTGATAATCTTTCAAAACTCTTTAGATTCTGGAGTAGTTCCTGAGGATTGGCGGGTAGCAAACGTAACCCCTCTTTTTAAGAAGGGAGGGAGAGAGAAAACGTGAATTACAGACCAGTTAGTCTCACATCGGTAGTGGGGAAACTGCTAGAGTCAGTTATTAAAGATGGGATAGCAGCACATTTGGAAAGTGGTGAAATCATTGGACAAAGTCAGCATGGATTTACGAAAGGTAAATCATGTCTGACGAATCTTGTGGAATCTTTTGAGGGTGTAACTAGTAGCGTGGATAGGGGAGAACCAGTGGATGTGGTGTATCTGGATTTCCAGAAGGCTTTCGACAAGGTCCCACATAAGAGATTAGTATACAAACTTAAAGCATATGGCATTGTGGGTTCAGTATTGATGTGGATAGAGAACTGGCTGGCAAACAGGAAGCAAAGAGTAGGAGTAAACGGGTGTTTTTCACAATGGCAGGCAGTGACTAGTGGGGTACCGCAAGGCTCAGTGATGGGACCCCAGCTATTTACAATATATATTAATGATCTGGATGAGGGAATTGAAGGCAATATGTTTGCGGATGACACTAAGCTGGGGGGCAGTGTTAGCTGTGAGGAGGATGCTAGGAGACTGCAAGGTGACTTGGATAGGCTGGGTGAGTGGGCAAATGTTTGGCAGATGCAGTATAATGTGGATAAATGTGAGGTTATCCACTTTGGTGGCAAAAACAGGAAAGCAGACTATTATCTAAATGGTGGCTGATTAGGAAAAGGGGAGATGCAGCGAGACCTGGGTGTCATGGTACACCAGTCATTGAAAGTAGGCATGCAGGTGCAGCAGGCAGTGAAGAAAGCGAATGGTATGTTAGCTTTCATAGCGAAAGGATTTGAGTATAGGAGCAGGGAGGTTCTACTTCAGTTGTATAGGGTCGTGGTGAGACCACACCTGAAGTATTGCGTACAGTTCTGGTCTCCAAATCTGAGGAAGGACATTATTGCCATAGAGGGAGTGCAGAGAAGGTTCACCAGACTGATTCCTGGGATGTCAGGACTGTCTTATGAAGAAAGACTGGATAGACTTGCTTTATACTCTCTAGAATATAGGAGATTGAGAGAGGATCTTATAGAAACATACAAAATTCTTAAGGGGTTGGACAGGCTAGATGCAGGAAGATTGTTCCCGATGTTGGGGAAGTCCAGGACAAGGGGTCACATCTTAAGGATAAGGGGAAATCCTTTAAGACCGAGATGAGAAAGACCTTTTTCAAACAGAGTGTGGTGAGTCTCTGGAACTCTCTGCCACAGAGGGTAGTTGAGGCCAGTTCATTGGCTATATTTAAGAAGGAGTTAGATGTGGCCCTTGTGGCTAAGGGGATCAGGGGTATGGAGAGAAGGCAGGTACGGGATACTGAGTTGGATGATCTGCCATGATCATATTGAATGTGCAGGCTCGAAGGGCTGAATGGCCTACTCCTGCACCTAATTTCTATGTTTCTATGTTTCTATGTCTTGCGGATAGTTAAACAAATCTGCTGTTACCATTAGGGAGTCATATACGCAGTCTAGCTGGGTGGAGCAAGGCAGGGCGTAACTGTTTCTTAAACAACTTAGACATTACATTATGGAAAGGCATTCTCAGTCCCATAAGCTCACGGTTGTAACCAGGAACAAACCAAAACTTGCATCCTTCAAATTCAACCATGCCCAACTGTTTTGCTGCTCGGAGGATATTATCCTTCATCTGCAGAAAGTGAAACCGAACGTGAATCAGATGTCTTGGTTTGTCTTAGAAACCAGTTTTCTTCCTGACCCTGTGTGCGTTATCCAAAACTGCTCGATGTTGAAAGTCTCCTTTATCATTTTAGAGACATATTTTATAACATTATCCCATTCCTGACCTTCAGGCAAACCAACAATTCGCAGATTCAGTCGACGGCTTCTGTTTTCCAGATCCATGTTTTTAATCTTGTATTGCTCGAGTGCCCGAGTATTTTCCTTTCCAGTGTTTCAATCTTCAAATCTCTTTACTGACCCAAGATTCGCAAGTTATCAATTTGTTCCTTCTGTTCACAAGATTATTCTTGTAACATAATCGTCTTGTCTTGAACTTCCTTCAATTTGCTTGAAATTCCTTTCATCATTTCTTCCAAACCACACAATCTTGTGTTCATTTCTCCATTCATTTTCGATATTGGTTCTAAGGTACCAGAGTCAGAAGCCGCACCTTCACCACGCTCCTTCCAAGGAGAACTTTTTTTTGTTCTTGTCTCCATCCTTTACACGGTTGAAACGTATAAAAGTGTTATCAACACTTTAGAAAAGGTTAAATCGTGTCTTGAAACTGTGTCTTGAAATAAAGTAATAACAAGTAACATTGAAAGAGTGGTAGGCAAGGAGTTAAAAGTTAAGGGAGCAAACGATATACAACCTTACAACATGCCACCACTAGAGAGAGTCGTATTTTGATCTTTTCAACGAACCAAGCGTGTAACAGATGCACGGAAAGTGACAAGTGACCACGTCCGGGGCAATTAGTTGACCGAGTCGGCCGTGGCTGGGTGAATGATAAGCTGGCCCTGGTGTTGGACTGCTCACAAAGCACAGCCGGCGGGCCAGCTGAGACTTTTTAGCCCTGGCGCCGGACTTTGCGCGCGATGTCGTTCGTCGAAAAGATCAAAATTCAAAATTTGAAGTACGGTTTCGACTGAATGTGCATCGCTTTTGCACCATCGTAAAGTCAAAATATCATGTGGAAGCATCGTAAGTCGAGGAGCATCTGTACTCTGTAATCACCAGAGAGAACGCTCACAGACAGATCCTAGATCTGATACAACAGCGTGCGTGCGTGTTGCATGTGCTGTTGACACCACACACGAGTGATTCACCCATCATCCAATCACAGGCCCCCTTATGCGCATCAGTTGTACGCTATATTTTGCCAATTCCTGCCAAAACAAAAGGTTTCAGTAGCGTCTGGTGTTGTTCGGTTGGTTTGGCATATGCAAATATGGATAAACCTGCAAAAAAAGCTATAGCAAGCAATGGGAAGCAAAAAGACATGGGCTAAGCCCGTCCGTAGTGACTACACGAAGGCCTTCTGTACTAAGTTTATGCCGTCGGAAATTTGTCCCTTATTTTGACTTTTTATCCCTTATTTTGACTTTTTATCCCTTATTTTGGAGTGAGTAAGTTGGCAACCCTACCATACCACCCTGGTCATCTCCCTACTCTCATCTCCCTACTATGATCAGTAAGAAGGCACAGGAGCCTTAATACTGTGAGCTCCAGGTTCAAGAGCAGCTTCCTCCCAACAACCGTCATACCTTGAACACTGCGCAACACTAACCATATGGTGCAGGAAGGAACTGCAGATGCTGGTTTACACCGAAGATAGACACAAAAAAACGTTGGAGTAACTCTGCCGCCCAGGCAGCACCTCTGTAACGGGAACAGTCTGAAGAAGGGTCTCGACTCGAAACGTTACCCAGAGAGGCCACCTGTCCCGCTGAGATACTCCAGCATTTTGTGTCTATCTTCAACACCAACCACAACCCTGCCTGGAGAAGGGTCTCAACCCGCAACATCAGCTATTCCTTTTCTCCAGAGGTGCTGCCAGACCCGCTGAGTTACTCCAGCATTTTGTGCCTATGAAAACAACTATGCGCGGCTATGGATTTTCTTTTGATTTCATTATTTACTGTACTTTGGTTTTGCACTATTATGGACTGAGTATTATTGATTATTAGTTTATGGTATGATTCATCATTGTATCTTTGAAGAGTCCGAAGTGTCTCGACCCGAAACGTCATCCATTCTTTCTATCCAGAGATGCTGCCTGTCCCGGTGAGTTATTCCAGCATTTGGTGTCTATCCTCGGTCTAAACCAGCATCTGCAGTTCCTTCCTACACATTGGATATTTGTATATGTGTTATTGTGTTATTGGGCCTGTAAAGCTGCATCAATTAAGAATTTTATTGTCCTGTTGCTAGTATAAATAACAATTAAACACCTTGACTCTTGGCTTGATTACATTTCTCCATGAAAATAGTCATTGCTTCCTTGTTTGATAGATTCCAGCATGTTGCAAGCAACAGAGGTTAAGCTAATTAGGAGGAATTGCAAGGTTAGCACTCACCTCATTGCTGAGTGAAACCCATTCATCAGCCCTGGTGCTGACAAACTAATGACCCAATACCTGCTCAACATGTTATCAGGGCTTGCTTTCCAATAAAAGCAAGTTGCTTCATTATAATCACAACAATCAGCATCAAATCAGTGCAGAGGCGGGGAGCAGGAGGGGCGGGAGCGGGGAGCGGGGAGCGGGGAGCGGGTAGCGGAGAGCGGAGAGCGGGGAGCGGGGAGGGGCGAGTCGATAAATTTAGGAATGCAGAATCACCCAAACGTTTGTTCCCCCAAGACTGAGATCTGTGACCTGTTGACATTATATGAACACAAGGTTGCTGCAGGCAAGATATTGTAAACTGAGCTGAACCCTCCATTACTCAAGGCCAAAGGCTCAGAGACCCGGTCCACTAGATTTGCAGAGAAGTTGAGCACCAGGGACAATTTTTACATTTACCAAGCCAATTAACCTACAAACCTGTACGGCTTTGGAGTGTGGGAGGAAACCGAAGATCTCGGATCACACAGGTCACGGGGAGAACGTGCAAACTCTGTACAGACAGAACCCGTAGTCGGGATCGAACCAGGGTCTCCGGCTCTGCATTCGCGGTAAGGCAGCAATTCTATCGCTGCGCCACTATGACCGCCCTGTGCAGTGACATCTGTGCATGTTCAGAGCCTGGCCCGTGCAGTAAGACATGCCTAGGTCCCGGCATATGCTAACAGTATGCCTGCTGCAACACACTGCCCTTGACCACAGACAACCTCCCGCATTTCAGAGCCTCCTCTTGGCAAAGGCCGGTTTCAGCAATGACATTCACAAGTACTTAATAAAAACTACAATATTGAATGGGTCAGGCAATATGTGTAGAGGGAGAAATAGGTTTATAGCGTTTCTGGATGAAAACCCTTGCTGAGAGTTGTGGAAAGAGCCTCTTCCGCAGCCATAAGCTGAAACGTTAACTACATGCTTCAACAGGAGCTGAATATTTCTAAAGTTGCTCTTTGATTTCTGCTCTTCCAACAGTTGCTGGATTTGAAAAAATATATATATTTTATTGGAAGTAATTGTACAGAAAGACTTGACAACTTTACAACTCTAGCAAAGCTTCAGTTTTAACAATTTTCAAACAGAACCTTAAATTAAAAAGAGAAGAAAGCGAAGAAGAAGAAGAGAAAGGAAAGAAAAATAAAAAGGAGATGTCCGTCGCCCCACCCATGCGCTCACTCACTCAGCCCTATGATAAGTTTCGAATTTTTGTTTAACCATTGCATTGCTTAAGAAATTCAATAAAAGGAGACCATATTTTTAACAATTGTTCCGGTTTAACATTCAAGACAAACCTAAATGTGGTGTATCCTTCATTTCAGCAACCACCAGTCCACTGAAGGGACTGCACTCTTTTTCCAGAATTTAAATATCATTTTTTTTTGCTGATATTAGACCGTAATCGAGAAAGCGTCGTTGACAGACCATTAGATTGCTACATGCCTCTGATATTCCCAGTATTGTCAATTTGGGGTCTGGCTCTAACGGGGTTTTCAGTGTTTTTGAGGTAACGCTGAATACTTCCGTCCAAAAATGTTCTATTTTTGTACACGGTACAAAACTGTGGGTTAAGGTGGCTTCTTGAGGCTGACATTTATCGCAAAGAGGGAAAACACTGGGGAAAATCTTGTTCAATTTGGTCTTTGAGTAATATAATCTGTGCAGCACTTTGAACTGTATCAGGCAGTGTCAAGCATTTAAGGAGCAATAGTGGATGTATTGTAGGTTTTCGTCCGATATATCCATGGAGATTTGTTGACCCATCTCATCCTCCCATGCACGCCTATAAACCTCACATGATGGGGTGTCGGTGTTTTGGAGGACCTTGTAAATATGGGATATTAACTTCTCTGTATCTGCATGTCTATTCAAACACTCATCGAGTTTGTCTGGACCTGCCGAGGACTACTCTTGCCTGTATGTTCTCACATAGTCCAGAACCTGGAGGTATCTGAAAAAAGTATTAGTGTTCAGATCGTATTTCTCCTGCGATTCTTTGAAGGAGGAAAGAGTCCCCTTCTGATAAAGGTCTCTCACAGTGTTGATTCCCTTGTTCTTCCATTGAGCGAAAACACCATCTAAAGTAGAGGGTTTAAAAGAGGGATTGTTTGCAATAGGAAGAAGGAGAGACATGTCTCTCAATTTGAGACTAAGTTTCAACTGTTTCCAGCTACGGATAGTACCATGTATTATAGGATTATGCTCATTCAGGGATAATCAAGACTTATTCAGGGATATTGGAGACAGGACAACCGAGCCTATGAAGGGCAGCAAGCAATCTTCTCTTTCCATTTTTATCCAGTTTGCCTGTTGATGTGTCATCCAGCCAGAAAAGTATGGTTTTAATATTTGTTGCCCAATAGTAAAAGAGGAGATTGGGTAAGGCTGGTCCTCCATTCTCTTTGGATTTGCACAGGTGTCGTTTATGTATTTGGTGGCTTTTGTAGTACCAAATGAAGTTAGTGACAATGGAATACATTTTTTTGAAGAAAGATTTGGGAAAATATATCGGTATTGTCTGGAATAGATATAAAAGCTGCGGGAGAAAGATCTTCTTTACAGCATTTAGTCCGCCAAGGAGGGAAATAGGCAATGTTTTCCAAAATTGGATATACATATGAAGTTTTGTGATTAATGGAGGGAAATTTGTTTTCAATAGAAGGGAATATTTTCTGGTATCATAAACTCCGAGGTATCCTAATTTTCCAGTAACAATTCTAAAAGGGAGCTGTTGGAGCTGGGTGATGTCTTGTTTGTTTATCGGCATAATTTTGCTTTTGTTCCAATTGATTCTGAAGCCAGGGAAGGAGCTGAATTGATCTATAATGACTAGTAAATTTGGGATACTGATTCGGGGGTTAGTAATGTATAAAAGTACATCATCTGCATACAGGGAAATGTTGTTCATAGTGTGTTTAGTATTGTATCCATATATGCCTGGGTGGGACCTAATACTCTCGGCAAGAGGTTCTATGGCTAATGCAAATAGCATCGGGGAGTGAGCGCATCCTTGTCTATTGCCCCTGAATAGGTAAAATGTGATTGGTTAGTATTCTGGCAGTCGGATTAGTATATAGAAGCTTCACCCATGAGATGAAGTTTTCGCCCAATTGGAATTTTTCCAGCGCTGTAAAAAGATAAGACCATTCAACTTGGTCGAAAGCTTTTTCTGCGTCCAATGAGGTGAATGCCAGGTCTTCGTTTGGTATTCTCTGTGAATAAATTATATTAAACAGGCGTCTCAGATTAAAGAAAGAGTGTCATTTAGGTATGAACTCTGTTTAATCTGGATGTACTAGTTTGCCAATGACTAGGCTTCGTCTACGAACCAGAGCCTTGGCTAGAATCTTCTGGTCAGTATTTAAAAGGGCAATTGTTCTATAAGATCCCGGCTCTTCAAGGTTCTTATCTTTTTTAGGAATTAACGTGATCATTTATTCCGCTAGAGTCTGTGGTAAGGTCTGCGCTTTGAATGCATGGGTATAGAGGTTTTGTAGACGTGGGGAAATTATGTCGTTAAATCTTTTGTAAAATTCATTATTGAGCCCGTCTGGGCCAGGGGTTTTTCCATTTTTCAGTAATTTAATGGTCTCTGAAATGTCCTTTATTGTTATCTCTGCACCTAATTTCTCACGTGCAGTCTCACTGAGGGATGGGAGATTGCACTTATCAAGAAAGAAAGCTCTTCACCTTCACTGAATCGCCTGATGCTTGTGACGAGTATAGGGTTTGATAAAATTGCCAAAATCTTTCGTTGATATCTTTTGGCAGTGAGAGCAGTTCACCTTTTTCGGATCTGATTTTATGTATGGTACGGTCATTCTCTAATTTACGAAGTTGTCGTGCTAAAAGTTTATGAGGTTTATCGCCGAATTCAAAGTATTTTTGTTTGGTGTATTGAAATGCCCTGCTGATTCTTGCTGAGAGCATCTGGTTTAGTTTGGATTTGAGAGCAGCGATCTGGTTGTGTTTTATTGTGACGGTTCACCTGCATTTTCTAAGTCTAATTGTTTTATTTGTTCTTCTAACTCCAATTGTTCTGTCCTATTTATCTTATTCTGAGAAGCTTGGTATGAAATGATGCAGCCTCAGAAGGTTGAGTCAAAGGTTTCCCAAAGCAAAGATGGAGAGATACCAGGAGTGTCATTTATCTCAAAGAAGATTTCCATCTGTAACTTCAGGTAGTCACAAAACCTAGCCTCTGCGCGTATTTGTGGATTAAATCTCCAGAACGGCTGTCTATTTGCCATTCCTTCCAGTTTTACAGAAAATGTAAGAGGGCACCTGAGTAGAAGGAATATTCTCTTCCTGAAGAATTGGCAATCCTCCACACGTCCTTTATATTTGTGTTGTTTATATAAGTATTCAGAAGTTCACTGGACTTGGATGTAATTATTCTTTGAAATGAAGATCTATCTATTGGTCTAATACACAGTTTAGGTCCTGTCCTCCGCCCCCCCCCCCCCCCCCCCGATTATCAAATTGGACTGGGACGTACGTATCTGGTATTAAATTATATATTTTATTGAAGAATTGGGGGTTCTTTTGGAGCATATATATTCACCAACGTCAATGAGGTTGAGTACATTTCTCCGGATACTATAATGTACCTACCTTCCTTATCAGCTATTGTGGACTTATGTTTGAACGGAATATCTTTACGGATTAGAATTGCAGTTCCTCCGGCTTCTTTCACTCCGACTATCCTTAAGTTCTGACGCTTGGAACTCCCCTCCAGATCTAGGCATTTTTCTGTTAGTTTTGATACCAAGCCAGAGATGGAACCATAGAAACATAGAAAATAGGTGCAGGAGGAGGCCATTCGGCCCTTCGAGCCAGCACCGCCATTCATTGTGATCATGGCTGATCGTCCCCAATCAATAACCCGTGCCTGCCTTCTCCCCATATCCCTTGATTCCCTAGAGCTTTATCTAACTCTCTCTTAAATCCATCCAGTGTTTTGGCCTCCACTGTGGCTGGGTGAAAAAGTTTTTTCTCACCTCAGTCTTAAATGGCCTCCCCTTTATTCTAAGACTGTGGCCCCTGGTTCTGGACTCGCCCAACATTGGGAATGCTTTTCCTGCATTTAGCTTGGAACAACTTGGCTAACATGGAACAAGGGAACTAGCAATGCAGAAGCAACACGATCAGACAGTGTTTAGGCCAGTTTAATTAAGAGACCTATCCAATGTGATAGCTGACTTTGACTAGCAATCCACTGCTGAAAGCAATCTGGATCAGTAATTCATATTAAAAATATGAATGCTGATCTGGTCCTCAACCACCTATCGGTTAAGACAATAAGACATAGGAGCAGAATTAGGCCACACAACCATCGAGTCTACTTCGCCATTCAATCACGACTGATCTATCTTTTCCTCTCAACCCCATTCGCCTGCCCTCTCCCCGTAACCTTTGACACCCGTCCAAATCAAGAATCTATCAATCTCTGCTTTAAAAATACCCAATGAGTTTGGCCTCCACTGACGCCTGTGGCAATGAATTGTCTACGGGTGCTTGCCTGTACGGAGTTTGTACGTTCTCCCAGTGGGTGCTCTGGTTTCCTTCCACACGCCAAAGGCGTACAGACATTGAATTCACACATCTCGATTGGCAATCTTCTTTCTACTACACCAAGGGTCATTTTGGGGTTGTAATCCCTTTAAGATATTTTGGCGTGTAAACAACTTTCTTAGAATGCAGTTTTCCACTAAAGAGGAAAATGATTAGATAGAGCATTGTCGCCACAGTGGGAAGTGGTCAGAGGTGAAACTGTTTGCTTCCAAATCTCGGTCACAAGTTGACCTTAGAAGTCACTTCGAGAAGATATTTCTGTCGCACCAAACTGTCCTGGCATAACACTGTGCTACAAGAAAGTCGCACTTCTCCCGAATCATCTGTGGGTGATCTATGCTTCTACGAGACGAAAACGTAATGTGGACAATAAAATTGGAAGGATTCTAAAGGCTTATATGTTTATGTTCAGATAGACAGTATGGGAAAAAAAAGGCCCTTCAGCCCACTCTTTCCATGCCATCCAATGATCACCCATTCACACTAGTTCTATATTATAGGCACAAAAAGCTGGAGTAACTGTTTCAGGCAGACAGCATCTCTGGAGAAAAGGAATAGGTGACATTTTGGGTCAAGACCTAAAGAAGGGTCTCGACCCGAAACGGCGCCTATTCCTTTTCTCCGCTCCACTTCAGCTTTCAGCTTGTCTGTAACATCGGAGTTTGTAGTCGCTGCTATTTCCAGCTCCCGGAAGTCTTGCTGTGTGTTAGTGAAGTAGCCAGAATAGATTCCAGTTTGTGGCTGGTGTCGGTTTCCAGCCTTTGAATTTCCCCTCTCAGGTTAGTATTTACCTCCTCAATACGAGAGTCTATTTTGTCGCAGATCTCTTGATTTACTAGCAAGAGTTCCTGGCGCAGAAGGGTTCCGATATCTTGCAAGGACGGTGTTTGAATTGCTGTCTCTTCTCGAGACTGTTCTTCAGGTGAGGTCGGGGCTTCTGCGCGGCCTTCCTCTAAGTTGTTTTTTTGGCCGTTGTTTGGGTGACATGCTCGGGGGTCGGCGGTCTGCTTACCGGTCTGCTGACCCTTTGCCCGTAAGTATGTAGAGTGACAAACTGACGAATGGTTTTGTTCTTTTTTTTAGTGTAAATTAGTCGGCACGGTGCGGAGCTGTTAGCACGAGTGTCCTATCCCTCCATAGCGCCACCAGAAGTCCAGTGGCTGGATTCTGCATCTCCCAGTCCCACCATTCTTTGTTTCATCTCTAACTGTCCTCCACCATCCTGTACGCTCCTCCAGAGGTTACATAGGATTAGGCCGCACAAACGCAACAACGCCACCTGGACAATCGTGGTCTCCACACCATCGCACTCATTCCCTGTTCTCTTCAACCACCTCATTTGGCCACAACTCTTTTTTTTCCCCTTCTCCAGTTCTGGTGAAGGATTTTCGACAGGAAACATCAACTCCTCCCCTCTCTCCTCAGATGCTGCCCGACCTGCTGTGTGTTTCAATATATTTTCATTTTTGTATTGCAGACTTCCACAATGAGCAGCGTTTGGTTGCCTGAAGTTCACACAACCGCCTCCAGCGCGCCAGGAGATCCCAGCTCAGGCCGTGCATGGTCTACTGGACAGCAGCGCCCCCTGCCCTCTGGATGATTCTGAGACTTGGATTCCCGGCAGCAGGTAGACACGGGGGGAATTGCCACGGATACTCTCTCCACAAAATGCTCCAAGCGCACTGGAGGAAAAGTCATAAGGAATAGGAGTACAATTAGGCCATTCGGCCCTCAAGTCTGCTCTGCCATTCAATCATGGCTGATATATCGCTCCTTCCTAACCCCATTCTCCTGCCCTCTCCCCATAACCTCTCACACTTGTACCAATCAAGCAAGTGAAGCTAAAAAGAGAACCAGCTTCGGTGCTCTCTCCCCCACCAACATGCCCAACGTTGGCACCCTAGTCGCACTACCATGGGCAGACCGCATTGCTAGAATTCTGCACATGTTCCAACACCAGAATCACATGTACTCTTGGTCAGTTGGCTGGAGGGAAGGGGCAGGGGGGAGGTGTAGATTAGAGGCTATACATATCTAGAGGCTAGATCACAAGGCCATAAATAACAGGGGGATGGCACAGAAGGCTCAAGGGATTTACAGAACTTCTATAACAAGAGAAGACATAGAACCAGGCATTGACTTCTAATCGTAGAAATAATACTCCTATCTGAGATACCATTTATGTAAACAGGCACTCTAATCTTGAGTTCCCACATCAAGAAATTACCGGATTCTTGGAATGTTTTCAAGGGCGTGCTCAAAGATTAGGTTTAGTTTATTTTAGAGATACAGTGCAGGAAACAGGCCCTTCGGCCCACCAAGTCCTTGTCGACCAGCAATCCCCGCACACTAACACTATCCTACACACACCAGGGACAATTTACAATTTTACCGAGTCACTTAAACTGCAAACCTGTGCGTCTTTGGAGTGCGGGAGGAAACCGGAGCTCCCGGAGAAAACCCACACAGGTCACGGGGAGAATGTGTAAACTCTGTACAGACAGCACCTGTAGTCAGGATCGAACCCGGGTCTCTGGCGCTGTAAGGCAGCAACTCTACTACTGCGCCACCCGTGCCGCCCACAATCTTTGAAGAAATGTCACATCTTCACCGACTCCCTGGAATGTCAAACCCACAACCACTCAACACGGGGAACGAACGATCCAGATGGCATTGAGGACTTTAAGACGGGCACTGGGAGCACACACAGTCTCTGCGTGGGCAGCAGAAGAAGCAGAACACCCCACAGCCCGCACACGCACACATCCCCGTCCCATCAGTCACTGCCTGCCCCATCTGTGGAAGGGGCTGTGGGTTTCACTCTGGCCTCACCAGACAGCCCACAACCCACAGAACAGGAACAGAGGTGCCATTCTCATTTCCGAAACTCTGCCTCGCGAAAGACAGGCTCAGGAAGTCAACTGGTGTCAGTCAGCTTTCTATTCACTGGTATCACCAGCATTAGAGTGATTTTTCCCCTTTTCCAGATTGTTATCTTATCGTGGTGGGTGCAACCCTTTGGTTAAGTACACACACCTTGGCAGAGATATATGAATCATTGTTAGACACGGGTAAGGTGCTAATGTTCTGCCTCCATTTCAGAAGGGCTGCAAGGAAAAGCCTGGGAACTACTGACCCGTGAGCTTAACGTTGGTAGTAGGTCAGTTACCTCGGTACACGTGACAGCAATAAAGTGGTCAGCAGAGCTACTGATCCATCTCCAGGGATGTTTTATCAAATTGTTGCATGTCCATCTGAGAGAGCAAGTCTAACCTCTGACAGAAAACATCTCCTAGAGCAGTGGTTCTCAACCTTGCTTGCCCCATGCACCCCTTTCACCATATGTCAGAATGTCATTCCCCCCCCCCCTCCTTTCCAAGATTGTCTGTCTCAAAAAGTGCATTCCAAATAATATGCAAAGGCAATAAAAAAAGATCAACATTCTAACAGTTTGAGTTTGCTAATCTGTGGTCCCAATTCCCCCCCCTGAAAACCTGAAATCCCCCCCTGGGGGGAATTCCCCCCTGGTTGAGAATGTCCTAGAGCATGGTGCTCTCCCTCAGTGCCTATTCCTCAGGCTACCTGGCCTCTCCAAACTCACAGGTGTCGGCAACACCATGTTTCCCGGCCTGCTGGTGAAGAGGATGAGGGTGGTTCTGGCCCGCCAGATACACTAGTGTAAATGATCTCCTAGCACGCAGTGAATGCCATGGAGGTCCGCGCACAGTTCAATCACAGCCCCATCTCATCTTCTACAGCTGCAAACAATTCAAATGAAAGCCAGCTGATCTGTTGCTGTCTGCTCCCTGTTTCTCTGGAGTATTGTGAGAAATAAATAGAGCCAGCATTTCTTATAGAGCTGCCAAAATCTCACTTAACTCCATCCTCTGTTTGCGTTCAAAATGTGCTCCAAACAATGAACAAGAAATTCAGTCCTCCACAGTCGTAGGAGAATATTGGAAGAACCCTACCACGCAGATGGAAGCCATTTTGCTTCATGATTCTGCCGGTTCCTTCAAAAAGTCCCAGTTCCCACTCTTTCCACGTAACACAGCACTGATCCACTGCCGAAGCTGGCATCTAATTTCCATTGAAAAACATTGCACTTCCCCATATTCTCCACTGCCAAGTGTCTCTGTGGGAACTGGAGCAGCACAGAGACTCGCGCAGGGTTAAGGAGAGGAGGAGATTACAGGGGAAGGGAGGCCGCTGAGGGACATTAGGAGCAAGCTGGGAATTTGTAAGCGTGTCAGTGCCACATTAGATCGGCACACAGTGGAGTTGGTGTTGGACAGGTCAGCACAAAATGTGCTGAAACGGGATCAAGCTGTCCCAATTTGTCAGACCAGAGCTGTTGAGACAGATACATTCTCCAGCTGTGACTTGAGAGCAATTGAGGCAGAGGCCAGAGCGTGTTGTGCCCATGCTGGGCTGGGAGGAAGCCACCCAATGATTCCCTCTCCCCTCCTCCGCTCTTGCCTCAAACATTGGGAATATTTTTCAAACCGTTAGTCACTTCCCTCGAACCGTTAATCATAGCCTGCTGTGAATCCATTCCCACATTCCGGCAGAGGCTGCTATGAACCAGCCATTTCCTTCCCAGAACTTTTTACTCCAGAACGCTTTCTCCAATTAAAGACGGATTTCCTGGTGATAAGCCGGGTGTCGATGGTAGCATGTTCCTCAAGCAGGCGTTCCTGTGTTTTTTAAACATGTCCTTTGTTGTGTGGTGAACAATCCCCCGGGAACAGGGTCAGAAGAAGGATCTCCATCCAAAATGTCACCTCTTCCTTCTCTCCAGAGATACTGCCTGTCCCGCTGAGTTACTCCAGCATTTTGTGTCTAACCTCCAGTAATAGATGTCACCCATTCCTTCAAGGAAACATAGTCATAGATTCTTACAACATGGAAACAGGCCCTTCGGCTCAACTTGCCCACACCAACCACCATGTCCCATCTACACTAGTCCCACCTGACTGCATTTGGCCCATATCCCTCTAAACCCATCCTATCCATGAAGCCTCCAATGTTCCAGTCTCCAAGACAAATAAAGTGATCTGTCTCAGTGACTACGGCCTAGTAGCTCGATATATCAACCCTGGTGAAGTGCTTTGAAAGACTGGCAGTTGCTCATACATGCACCAGTCTTCTGGACAATTCAAACACGCTACAATTCACAGACAAGAAACATAGGTCTGCAGAGGATGCCATCACTCTAGCTCTACGTTCAGCCCTGGATCACTTTGACAGTAAGAACACCTAGGTCAGAATAACACCTATGCTATTCATTAACTACAGCTCAACTTTCGACACCATAATACTGAATTAACTCAGCTCTAAACTTCTGAACCTTGGACTTGAGCCATCCTTCTGCAACTGGTTTCTGGACTTCCTGACCACCAGACCTCAGTCACTGGTATCCCATTGAGTGATGTGTCCAGTCCCTCGCTCTGCCGATGACACACTGTTATCAGCTGGATCTACAACCTCGATGAGACAAAGCACAGGAGTAAGATCAAGAACCAAGTGGTGTCATGGTCTCAGAACGGCAACATATCCCTTAACGTCAGCAAGACAAAGAAGTTGATTGTTGACTTCAGGAAGTGAGGGGGTGATCGCCTTATTATTGTCAGGTGTTCTGCGATGTTGTAAAACACTTTGTTTGTGTGCTATCAAGGCAATTCAGACCATACATGAGTCCACAGGAAATGCAAAAGTGAAAGCAAGCAGTGGGCAGAATATGGTGTAACAGCTGCAGAGAAAATGCAGATTACAAAACAGTGCACATGCTGCAACAAGGCAGATTAGAGTGGAGCAGAGAGAGGTTAAATATGCCCATGATGACTCCTATGCTCCTGACCTGGGGTGCTGTCTGTGTGGAGTTTGTACAATCTGCCTGTGACAGCGTGGGTTTTCTCCGGGTGCTCCGGTTTCCTCCCACACCCCAAAGACATGCAGGTCTGTAAGTTAATTGGCTTCCGTGAATTGTCCCTTGTGCCTAGGATGCGAAAGTGAGATAACATGGAACAACTGTGTGGATGATCAATGGTCAGCGTGGACTTGAAGGGCCGAAGGGCCTGTTTCCAAGCTGTATCTCTAAACTCAAACACAGTCTTGTAAGAAACTACAGTCATGCAGGAGCTGTATCTCTAAATTCAATTCTTAGCTCCTGCATGACTGTAGGACCACTGAGGCCAGTTGTTGTACTTAAAACCTTTTATTTAGGCACATCGGTCATATAGCATCAGAACAAGCATTAAAATATCAGCAGACCTTAACTAAAACTGATCATATCATTAGACTAATTAGACAAAAACTAGGGATTTACAACTAAAATATTACAAATAAAAGTCTGATTATAATTAGCAGACAAAGGATACTGGACATTGAACTAACAACTTTCACATGGAAAACACTGATGAGAAACAGGCTTCCTTATACAGGGTGACCAGGGTGTGTGTATTATTGAATGGATTATTGTTCACAGCACTGTCTAGGTTCTTATCAGTTGTAATTTGGAGTTCATGAACTGTTTCTCATCACTGTGTGCAGCCGACCTGTTCTCAAGCTGTTAACAGCTTTTAAAATAAAGTAATCCCATCATTTCTAGACAAACCCAACCTATTCTATGCAAGAAACTAATCCCATTAATTGTTTTCAAACCCCTGCATAACCTTGTAATCTGCTTTACTCCAATTTAGTGCCTTCCCCTAAAATCCAGATTTAACCCTATTCAAAATGTATGGAGCTGTGATCACCATCCGAATGGTGACAAGCCTGGATAGAGTGGATATGGAGAGGATGTTTTCGAAAGTGTGAGAGTCTAGGACCCGAGGACATATCTCAGAATACATACCTTCAGAAAGGAGACAAGGAATGTCTTTAGTCAGAGGCTGGTGAATCTGTGATATTGCCACAGACGGCTGTGGGGGCCAAGTCAATGGGAATTTGTAAAGTGGAAATGGACAGGTTCTTGATTGGTAAGGGTTTCAAAGGTTACATGGAGAAGGCAGGAGAATGAGGCCCATCGGATCTGCGCTGACCAGTGTTCCCCATTACACCAGCACACAGTACACACTAGGGACAATTTACAATTTTTATCAAAGCCAATTCCCCTACAAACCTGTATGTCTTTGAATTGTGGGGGAAAACCCACGTGGTCACGGGGAGAACGTACAGACTCTGTATAGACAGCACTCGTAGCTAGGATTGAACCCGGGTCTCTGGCGCTGTAAGGCAGCAACACTACCGCTGTGCCACTGATGATTATACACTAACGTCCGTGTATATAATATCCACCGCCCTATCCTCATCAAATTAATATCTGTCCAGCATGCCTGCAGATATGGAACAATTCAGGTGATGTTGCAGGTTCAGTTTTGCACGGTAAGGTCATAAGGTCATAAGGAATAGGCCATTTGCCCCATCAAGTCTACTCTGCCATTCAATCGTAGCTGATCTATCGCTCACTCCCAACCCAATTCTCATGCCTTTTCCCCATAACCTCTGACACCTGTACTATTCAAGAATCTATCTATCTCTGCCTTAAAATGCCTTAATTGCAACAATGACCGACAACATTGTCCCCACGGTAAGGGTTAGCATTTTTCCTAATCAAAAACCCTGGGTAGACAGGTCCGTTCGTGTTGCCTTGAATGCTCGCACCGCTGCCTACAACTCGGGCCTGGCATCAGGAAACATGGACGTCTACAAGGTCGAGTCCTACCGACTGCGAAGGGCGGTGAAGGACGCAAAAAGGAGGTACAGGGACAAGATGGAGTCACAGATGGAGCAGCAGGACACCAGACGCCTGTGGCAGGGGCTACGGACTGTAACCAACTACCGGAGCAGCCCCCCCTCATCCGCAAGTGCGGCACCTCCCTAGCTGATGACCTGAACTCCTTTTACGCTCGGTTCGAGATGGGCAACATCACCCAAGATCTGCCGACTATCGACAATACCACCAGCGGGTTGGCTAACGAAGCACACATTCTCGCTGTCCGAGCACGATGTGAGGAGGGCTCTGACACGGGTGAACACGAGGAAAGCTGCAGGTCCCGATGGCATCTCGGGGCGAGTACTTAAGTCCTGTGCTACGCAGCTAGCTCTGGTGCTCACTACAATATTCAACCTCTCCCTGGACAAGTCCATAGTCCCTGCCTGCTTCAAAAAATCCACCATTGTACCTGTACCAAAGAATGCCTCCCCAGCCTGTCTGAATGACTACCGCCCGGTGGCCCTCACCTCGGTCGTCATGAAATGCTTTGAGAGGCTGGTGAAGAAACACATCTGCGCCTTCCTCCCTCGTAACATGGACCCGTTACAATTTGCATACCGTCCGAACAGATCCACGGACGATGCTGTCTCCCAGGCTTTGCACACTGCTCTCTCCCATCTTGACAGCCAGAAGGGGGGCTACGTGAGGATGCTGTTCATAGACTTCAGTTCAGCCTTCAACACGATAGTCCCCACCAGACTGGCCGAGAAGCTACTGGATTTAGGGCTCAACACCCCCCTGTGTGCCTGGGTCCTGGACTTTCTCACCGCCAGGCCCCAGGTAGTCAAGATGGGAGGGAATACATCGAAGTCCCTCACCCTGAGCACAGGATCCCCCCAGGGTTGCGTCCTCAGCCCCCTATTGTACTCCCTGAACACACATGACTGTGTGGCTAGGCTCAGCTCCAACTGGATAATCAAGTTTGCTGATGACACCGTGGTGGTGGGCCTGATCTCAGACAACGATGAGAAGGCCAACCGGGAGGAGGTGGCTGATCTGGCACTCTGGTGTCAGGACAACAGCCTCCTCTTGAATATCAAAAAAACGAAGGAGCTGATCGTGGACTTTAGGAGGGCACATCATCCGAGGACGTACACACCATTGAGGATAAATGGGGATACTGTGGATAGGGTGAGCTGCTTTAAATACCTGGGAGTCCACATCTCTGAGGATCTGACATGGACATCACCCGCTGCAGCACTGGTGAGTAAGGCAAGGCAGCGCCTTTACCACCTCAGGCAATTGAGGAAATTCAGAGTGTCTCCGAGGATCCTCCAGTGCTTCTACTCTGCGGCTGTGGAAAGAATCTTGTCCGGAAACATTACAATCTGGTTCGGGAACTGCTCTGCCCAGGACAAGAAGGCTCTGCAGAGAGTAGTGCGTTCGGCCGAACGCACTAAGGGAACTTCACTCACCCCTCTGCAGGAACTATACATCAGGAGATGCAACTCCAGAGCCATCAAGATCATGGGAGACCCCTTCCACCCCTGCAACGGACTGTTCCAGCTGCTACAGTCAGGCAAGCGCCTCCGTTGCCATGCTGTGAGAACGGAGAGGATGAGAAGGAGTTTCTTCCCAGAGGCCATTCGGACCGTAAACTCCTATCTCACCAGGGATTCTCTACTAACTTACTATACCACAATATCGCCCACAATACTTAATATGAAAAAGAACATGTGATTCTGTTTGTAGTTTGTTGGTTGTTTGTTTGTTTGTTTTTTGCACAAAGTCCGCGAGCACGGCCACTTTTCATTTCACTGCACATCCCGTCTGTGTGTGTGACGAATAAACTTGACTTGACTTGACTTGAAAAAGATCCACTGACTTGGCCTCCACAACCTTCTGTGGCAAATAATTCCACAGATTCACCAGCCTCTGACTAAATACATTTCTCCTCATCTCCTTCCTAAAAGAATGTCCCTTCATTCTGAGGCTATAGTCCTAGACTCTCCCACTAGTGGAAACATCCTCTCCACATCCAAGCCTTTCACTATTCTGTATGTTTCAATTAAGCTCCCCCCCTCATTCTTCTAAACTCCAGCGAGTACAGGCCCAGTGCCCAAACGCTCATCATAGGTTAACCTACTTATTCCTGGGAATATTCCTGTAAACCTCCTCTGGATCCTCTCCAGAGCCAGCAGATCCTTCCTCAGATATGGTGCCCAAAATTGCTTACAATATTCCAAATGCGGCCTCACCAGCTCCTTATAGAGCCTCGGCATTTCATCCCTGTTTTTGTATACAAGCCCTCTTGAAGTAAATGCTCAATAGCTGAGCTCAGCTGTAGTTGCAACATGGACCGACAGTTGGCTTTGGGCCATTCTGTTGCAGAAGGAGATGCAAAAGTCCAGCATTCCTGCTTCTGACTGCTAGTTTATCACTCAGTTTGTTTGTTTACATTTTATCTGTGGTCCAAAGTACTTCACAGGAATGTCAAACTAAATTTAACATTAAACCAGTACAGATATATATGTCAGTACAACAGGCCACTTTTAAAGATAAACACAGAGCAGTTTAGGGAATTCTTGCAATTTGGATCAAGTAGCCAAAAAATAGCTTCCACTGGGCGAAATGAAAATAAATTGTCAGGTCTGAGGTGGCCAGAGTAGGAGAGATGCTAATGTTGGAGTTAAGGTTAAGGGAGAGTATAGAGGGCCAGGGTTGTGAAAGCCGCTGGTTCATGTATCATGATCGACTCTAGACTGGAAGCTGTTCTTGGTCTCTGAGTCAAAGCACTCAGAACTATTTAAGAAGAAGGAAATAAAAGTGATAATCTTTCACAACTGATATCACAGGATGTGTTGCTGAAGAGTTGTGGTTGTGGTGTATCTTCCAAAGGGTGAGGCCAGTGTGAGAGAGAGGGACAGGACAGTGGAGGCTAAAACTGTTCACTATTGCATTGTATTGACAGGGTTCGTTAACTGTACTAAAATTATTCATGCTTCTTAAAGGCAGCCTACATTCGTGGAGGAGCAAAAATAAATGAGATTATTATGTTCCTGGGAATTGTAGAGAGTGGGACAGACAGTGTTAGTCTGCATCCCAGGGCTCACACAGACAAGGATCAATATTTCCCACTGTGACATAGAAACATAGAAACATAGAAAATAGGTGCAGGAGGAGGCCATTTGGCCCTTCGAGCCAGCACCGCCATTCATTGTGATCATGGCTGATCATCCCCTATCAATATCCTGTGCCTGCCTTCTCCCCATATCCCTTGACTCCACCAGCCCCTAGAGCTCTATCTAACTCTCTCTTAAATCCATCGTTTCTCCACCGACTACATCAGTCTAAAGATGTGTCCAGACCCGACACGTCACTGTCTGACGTGTCGGGTCTGACGTGACGTGACGTGAATATCCTTAACCCTGCTCATCTAACCCACGGACTGATCACTTCACAGCTTTCCACCCCGATCACAGTACCGGATCACTTTCACCTCTATGGAAACTCAAAAACATAAAGGACTCAAGCTCCACACACCACTGGTGGGAAACAAGAGAAAATAGCAACTTAGTGGGCAGTCGGGGTTGTAACAGGCAGTGTGTAACAAGGAGAGCGTGTGACAAAGAGAGCGGAGAGTGTGCGACACAGGAGAGTGTACCAAGGAGAGTGTGCTACAAGGACAGCGTGTAACAAGGAGAGTGTGTAACAAGGGGAGTGTGTAACAGGAGAGTGTGTAACAAGGAGGTGGTCATCTGGTCCATGAGTTAATGGGGACAATTAGGGAGAAGGTGAGCAAAAGGATGAGCCGTGGGCCTTGAGTGAATAAGAATACAAACGGAGCAAGGTGCAATGAATGGTGCAAAGGATGGAGGACATGCCAAGCTGATAGGCTGTGCATTGGAGAGAAGAACCGAGGGTGATGAGAGCAGCAGCAGCCAGGCCTGACACAGAGAAAGTGAGATACTGCAAGTGGGAGTGTTTGACATTGATGCCTGAAGGCAGTGGCATGTCCAGACAGCACAGCAGGTGATGTGCAGGCTTGGGTCTCGTTACAACAAAGCAGGAGGTCACAGAGGTCAGAGCATGAGTGGGATGGAGAATTCAAGTGGTCGGTATTGGAAGCAAAGGGCAAAGCTAGTTTGTAGATGAGGCCACATTGTGAACAAGTAATGAGAAAGCTAACAGATCGTTAGCATTTACTGTGAGGGGGGGTTGAAAATGAATGTCGAGAGATTGTGCTTCAGCTACCTACGACAATGATGATCACATCTGATGTATTGTCTGTTGTATTAGTCATAATTATAGAGAAAGCAGTTGAGAGAAAGTTTTATGAAATAACAACTGGAATGGGCAAGTAACTAAATAGGGAAGGTTGATCAGGCTGGGCTTGTATCCAGAGCAGTTATTGAGGAGTGAGAAAGATCTCGACACAGGAGCGTGTGCTACCACATCATCATCAGCGGCCGCTCAAAACTAGCATGACTGTCTTCTATGGAGGACGCCTGTGCGTGACTTTGTTTAACGTGGGGAGACTGGTGCACAGACAGCCACCACACGGTCCTTGACAGATCTCAGTCAGGATCCAGTGGCATGGAGTCCAAGACGACTGGGGACCTTTTTCTGCTGCAGCCGTCATCCGCCTTCCCAGCCGCTGTGACGCTCCACTAAGGTCAGCCATCATCCTCCACCTGTTCCAGCGTTGAGGTCTTGGTTGGATTGCTCTTTATCAGAGACCTCCCCCTTGACCTTACCGCCATGGGTGGCCCTACCAGGAGCATAGCTCCAGACGGGCATCGTTCTCAGGATCTCAGGTCCACACAAGCTTCTCCACCACAACAAGGTGACAATCAGCGGAGAAGAATTGTCCACAATTGTCTACAAGAATTGTCTCCTTGTGCTACAAGACAGGTGTGTAAGAAAGAGAGTGGAGAGTGTGCGACACAGAAGAGTGTGTAACAGGAGAGTGTGTAACAAGGAGAGTGTGTAGCAAGCAGAGTGTGTAACAAGGGGGTGGTCATCTGGTCCATGAGTTAATGGGGGCAATTAGGGAGAAGGTGAGCAAAAAGATGAGCCGTGGGCCTTGAGTGAGTAAGAATACAAACAGAGCAAGGTGCAATGAATGGTGCAAAGGATGGAGGACATGCCCAGCTGATAGGCTGTGCACTGGAGAGAAGAACCGAGGGTGATGAGAGCAGCAGCAGCCAGGCCTGACACAGAGAAAGTGAGATACTGCAAGTGGGAGTGTTTGGCATTGATGCCTGAAGGCAGTGGCGTGTCCAGACAGCACAGCAGGTGATGTGCAGGCTTGGGTCTTGTTACAACAAAGCAGGAGGTCACAGAGGTCAGAGCATGAGTGGGATGGAGAATTCAAGTGGTCGGTATTGGAAGCAAAGGGCAAAGCTAGTTTGTAGATGAGGCCACATTGTGAACAAGTAATGAGAAAGCTAACAGATCGCTAGCATTTACTGTGAGGGGGGGGGTTAAAAATGAATGTCGAGAGATTGTGCTTCAGCTACCTACGACAATGATGATCACATCTGATGTATTGTCTGTTGTATTAGTCATAAATATAGAAAAAGCAATTTAGAGAAAGTTTTATGAAATAACACCTGGAATGGGCAAGTAACTAAATAGGGAAGGTTGATCAGGCTGGGCTTGTATCCAGAGGAGTTATTGAGGAGTGAGAAAGATCTCGATTGGGAATTCAGATCCCAAAGGCTGTGAACAGGAAGTCCATAGAGAGGCCAACTCCTCTTCCTGGTGAATCTGGAAGCTGGCAATAATGTAGACAGAAATAGGGCATTTCTTTATTCTAGTTGGGGATTCCTTGAGTCTGAGGGGCTGAGTTGAAGTGTGCCATGTGCCCTCTTCACCAATTTGTTTATCTGTGTCCCACTTTAAAAGAGAGCAATGTACTTGTACCACTAGAGCTCGCCGGTTCCACAACACTGCCTTGGGCCCCATTATTCAGAAGTTCTGAAGTTCCTCAAATCTGAGCCGACATCACAGTCCTGGGTTCATTTCGACTGAGTGGACCCTTCTTTCTTTGAAGAGTTATTACAAGATTCAAGATTCAAGATTTAATTTAAGCCAAGATAAGTAAAAAGCAAAAATACACACAGCACATAAACTAAAGTCTAACATAAACATCCACCACAGTGGAATCAACATTCCTCAGTGGAATCAACATTCTTCGTCTAATGAGGTGTTCCTTTGCTTTGAAGTGATGTCCTTTTCGACTGAGGAGATGATTCATTAGTCTAATGATCCTTTTATCTGAAATTAAATTCTGATAGCCTGATTTTTAGTTAGACAAGGAGACAGTTCTTTATCTGATGAGAGGTTCCTTTCATTTAAGGAAAACATCCATTCAGTCTGAGGAGACTTTGCTTTGGCCTGGAATTTCCTTTAGTCCGAGGAGTCATTCCTTCAGCCTAATGTTCATTTGGTCTGAGAACCTCCAGACCCAGTATCATCCTCTTAAATCTTGTTTTATATCCTTTCAAATCTAAAGACGTCCTTCAGGGTGGCCAGAATTGTACGCAGTACTCCAAACGTGGTCATACCAACATCTTGTAGAACTATAACATGATGTCACAGGTCCTGTGCTCTATGGTACACAAAAACGCTGGAGAAACTCAGCTAGTGCAGCAGCATCTATGGAGCGAAGGAAAAAGGCAATGTTTCGGGCCAAAACCCTTCTTCAGACTGATGGGGGGTGGGGGGAGGCGGGGAGAAGAAAGGAAAAAGGAGGAGGAGGAGCCCGAGGGCTGAGGGAGAGGTAGGAAGGGGAGGAGACAGCAAGGGCTAACAGAACTGTGCTCTATACTGATTGACGAAGGCAAGTGTGTCAAACTCTTGTTTCATCACCCTGTCTGCTTTTCATGGAATTTTCAAGGAGTTATGTACCATACGTCTAGGTCTCTAATCTTCACTGCTCCCAGGGCCCTACCATTCACTGTTCAAGTTCTAGACATAGACATAGAAAATAGGTGCAGGAGGAGGCCATTCGGCCCTTTGAGCCAGCACCGCCATTCATTGTGATCATGGCTGATCGTCCCCAATCAATAACCCGTGCCTGCCTTCTCCCCATATCCCTTGATTCCACTAGCCCCTAGAGCTCTATCCAACTCTCTCTCAAATCCATGCAGCGATTTGGCCTCCACTGCCCTCTGTGCAGGGAATTCCACAAATTCACAACTCTCTGGGTGAAAAAGTTTTTTCTCACCTCAGTCTTAAATGACCTCCCCTTTACTCTAAGACTGTGGCCCCTGGTTCTGGACTTGCCCAACATTGGGAACATTTTTCCTGCATCTAGCTTGTCCAGTCCTTTTATAATTTTATATGTTTCTATAAGATTCCCCTTCATCCTTCTAAAATTCCAGAGAATACAAGCCTAGTCTTTTCAATCTTTCTCATATGACAGTCCCGCCATCCCAGGGATCAATCTCGTGAACCAACACTGCACTGCCTCAATCACAAGGATGTCCTTCCACAAATTAGAAGACCAAAACTGTCCACAATACTCCAGATGTGATCTTACCAGAGCCCTATACAACTGCAGAAGAACCTCTTTACTCCTATACTGAAATCCTCTTGTTATGAAGGCCAACATTCCATTAGCTTTCTTCACTGCCTGCTGTACCTGCACACCAACTTTCAGTGACCGGTGTACAAGGACACCCAGGTCTCGCTGTACCTCCCCCTTACCTAACCTAACCCCATTGAGATAATAATCTGCCCCCTTGTTTTTGCCGCCAAAGTGAATAACCTCACATTTATCTATATTATACTGCATCTGCCCACTCACTCAACCTGTCCAGGTCACCCTGCAACCTGTTCTGGTTTGTCTTACCAGACCTGTGTAAAAAAAAAGTTACCTCTCCGAGTACCTATTAAATCTTCCCCCCCCTCACCTTAAAACTATGTCATCTGGTTTCTCGATTCCCCCACTCCGGGCAAATGACTCCTCTCAGGATTTTGTAGACTGCGATAAGATCACCCCTTATCCTTCTGTGCTCCAAGGAATAAAGTCCTAAACTGCTCAACCTTGCCCTCGAGTCCTGGCAACATCCTCGTAAATCTTCTCTGCCCCCTTTCCAGCTCGACAGCATCTTTCCTGTAACATGGTGACCAAAATACTCTGAATATGGCCTCACCAACGTCTTACAGAACTGAAACATGATGTCCCAACTTCTATTGCAAAACTCTGACTGATGAAAGCCTTGTTGACTACCCTATCCATCTGTGACATCACTTTTAAGGAACTTTGGTCTTTGAGGGGCCCTTTTCTCGCCGGTTACTTTTTCCCTTCACTATTTATAAAACCTCTTAGGATTCTCCTTATCTTTCCAGTCAAAGCTATCTCTTGCCCCCTTGTAATGCTCCCGACTTTCTCCTGATTTTCCTGCATCTTCTATACTCCAGGGATTCACTTGATCCCAGCTGCCTGAAGACGCATTGTGTCATTGAACTACACATTACAGAAACAGACCCGACGGCCTTCCTTGTCCATGCCATGATATCCTGGGCTATTACCATTCGCCTGCATTTGGCCCATAGCCCTCTAAACCTGTCCTATCCATGTATTTGCCCAAATGTCTTTTAAAAGTTGCAATTGTTTCTATAATTTCCTCTGGCACCTCATTGCACACTGCCTTCTGAGTGAAAAAGTTCTCATTGAGGTCCCGGTTAAATCTCTCCCCTCTCACCTTAAACCTGTGCCCTCTAGTTTTAAAATCCCTCTACCCTGGGGAGAAGACAGCGAACGTTCACTTTATCCACGCCCCTGATGATTTTGTACACCTCAATAATGTCACCCCTCAGCCTCCTACATGACAAAGAGAAAAGTCCCAGCAGAGTGCAGGATATAGCTCTCAGCATTATCGCGTCATCATGACGTACCAACTTTGTTCTCAGTGCCCTTCCCAACAAAGGCAAGCATGCCCAATGACGTTTTCACCGCACTGCCCCCCTCATTTGCCACTTTCATGGAACTGTTCACATGTACTCCCAGACCTGGTTCAACATACCAAAAGTGCAACACCTCACAGTTATCAGAGATAAATTCCATGTTACCATTCCTTGGCCCACCTTCCCAACTGATCTATATCCTGTTGTAAACTTAAATATCCTTCCTCACTATACCACCATACCACCAATTTTGCTATAATCTTCAAATTCACTCACTTTGTTAACGATATTGTCAAGCAAATTGTTAAGACTTTAGACTTTACGCTTTAGAGATATAGTGCGGAAACAGGCCCTTCAGCCCATCGAGTCCGCGCCGACCAGCGATCCCCGTACATTAGCACTATCTTACACACTAGGGACAAAGGACAATTTTACCGAGGCCAATTAACCTGCAAACCTGTACGTCTTTGAAGTGCGGGAGGAATCCGGAGCATCCCACCCGGTCACAGGGAGTTTGTACAAATTCCCGCATAGACAGCACTCGTAATCAGGATCGAAACCCGGTCTTGTCGCCCTTATTAAATAATGGAACAACTTTAGCAATCCTCCAGTCTTCTAGAACTTCACCTGTGGCCAAAGATGATGCAAATATCTCTGCAAGGGCCTCTGTAATTTCCACCCTAACTTTTTCACAGGGTCTGAGGACGTACTTGGTCAGGCCCTGGGATTTATCCACTGCAACTTGCTTTAAAAGTGCCAATACCTCCCTTTTGGTTGTTGGTATGTTATCTAATTAATCGCTACTCCAATGCCTCACTTCCTTAGCTTTCATGATCTTCTCCTCAGTAACCGTGGATGAGAAGTATTCATTTAATATCTCCCCATTCGTGTGGTTCTACACAAAGATAGCAATACCAATCTTTAAGGCAACCTAGTCTTTACCTAGCCACACCTTTACGCTTTATGTACAATATCTTCAAATGTTCTTGCCTGCCAGCTCAATTTCACGTTCTCTTTTTGCCCTCCTGATTGCCTTCGCAATTGTTCCCCTTCACCTCTAATACCCGCGGTGTGATTCACTTGATCCCCACTGCCTAAATTAACGTATGCCTCCTTCTTTGTCTTGACCAGAGCGCCAACATCTCTTATCAACCAGGGTTCCCTAAACCTGCCAGCCTTGTACCTCACCCTTGTACGTCACCCTAACAGGAACATGTTGACCTTGAACTCTCACTTTCTCACTTTGAAAAGCCTCCCACTTCCACCGACACCTCAGTCACTTACTTCCTAAAGGTAAGTCGAGCTTTGCTCTCTCCATTATAGAGCCCTCTACCTGGGGCCTAATGAAACTTTCATGAACACACTTAACAAATTCCACCCCAACCAAGCCCTTTGCACTATTGGTGTCACAGTCTATATTAGGAAAATTAAACATACCTATTTGGGTATTATTATTCTTCAACTCTCTGCAACCCCTGCATGTTGGTGCCTCTAATTCCCATTGGCTATTTGTCTTATTTGTAGTGCAGTGCAACAAGGTGATGATCCACTTCTTACAGTAATTCCCGGCTCCATCCAGATAGCTTCACTGAAGGAGTCATTTCATGTTGGACTATTGCCGTGATGTTCTCCTTTATCAAAAGAACGACTTCCCACTCCTCTCATTTCTCCACCTCAACCCCACGTAGATCGGTCCATGCGACTGGGATATTATAGCCACTACAGATTAATGATCTGCTCCCTGAATCATGAAGCTGCAGCCCGGTCTCTCCCTTAGCCATGTATCTGTAAAAAATATAATATCCTAGTCACACCGACCGACCTGCGGCCTGCTTTACCTGTCAGGCCTCTAACATTTAAATGCGTGATTTAATTCATCAATCTTTCCTCGCTTCCTGCTGTTCTGCTACCTGTCTTGTCTTCTGAACTTGACCTTATTTACTTCCAGCCTCTCACCTGCCTCACGATTATTTTAGATCCGGTCCCTCTGCCATTTTAGCTGAAACCCGTCCAAGGAGCACTAGCAAACCTTCCCGCCAGGATACTGGTTCCCCTCCGGTTCAGTGCGACCCCTCCTTCTGCCCCAGAGGAGATCCCAATTGTACAAAAATCTGAATCCCTGCCCCCTGCACAACTCCTTAGCCACACATGCATCCGTCTAATCCTCCTATTCCTATCCTTAGTAGCACATGGCACTGGGAGTAATCCAGAGATTATTACATGGGAGACCTGCCTTTTAACCTTTTGCCTAACTCCCCATATTCACCTTGCAGGACCTCATCCCTTTTCCTACCCATGTCATTTGTACCAATGTGCACAATAGTTTCTGGCAGCTCACCTTCCCCCATGATAGTCTGCTGCAGGCGCTCAGATGGAACAAGCTGCCAGAGGAAGTGATGAAAGCAGATACAATTACAACATTTAACGGATATTTGGATATTAGAAAAGCTTGAGAGGGATATGGGTCACTTGCAGGCAATTGGGGTGCCATATATGAGTTGGGCCGAAGGGCCTGTTTCCATGCTGTGTGACTCTGACTCCAACCTCTCGACCTCTCGACAAAGGATTGTTAAGGGCTTGGACATGATAGAGGCAGGAAACATGTTCCCAATGTTGGGGGAGTCCAGAACCAAAGGCCACAGTTTAAGAATAAGGAGTAAGCCATTTAGGATGGAGACAAGGAAACAATTTTTCTCACAGAGAGTGGTGAGTCTGTGGAATTCTCTGCCTCAGAGAGTGGTGGAGGCAGGTTCTCTGGATGCTTTCAAGAGAGAGCTAGATAGGGCTCTTAAAAATAGCGGAGTCAGGGGATATGGGGAGAAGGCAGGAACGGGGTACTGATTGGGCATGATCAGCCATGATCACATTGAATGGCTGTGCTGACTCGAAGGGCCAAATGGTCTACTCCTGCACCTATTGTCTATTGTCTATTGATATATGTCTGCTTACAAAATAGGTAAACTAGCACATAACAGACGGAGAAAGATGGCTCCACACACACTCATGTTCGGATCGGAAGTAGGAATGATTTGTTTCCAAGTCAAAGGTCACTGACTGATTTACTGAGCATGTGTGAGAATGAGTACAGCTCATATGCATAAATTACATGGATATTGTCACATCCTTTCCTTTTTGACATTTTGGGATTACATTTCCAACGATCCAAACCTAAAAACCCAAAGCAAACCTAAACACTTTTCATAATATTACACCGTATTAATATGGTTTAACTTAACAGAATAAAACAACTGTTCTGTCTTATTTCACAATTTCAACCATAGCCATACTTGTGACATTTCAATAACACAAAATAGTAAGATTAAATGAGAACTTACCAGTTTGAAGTTTGATCTTGATTTTATGAGGAGTTACGTTGGTGATTACGTGAAGAACCTCGTCCAGGCCGCATGCGCGTCAATCTTCTAAGCAGCGGTATGAAATCACAAATAACAATCACCGAAGTGACATAGTAAGATGCGTGACTCGAGAACTACCAGATGATCTTTATGAGAGAGGGTTGGGTGTGGAGGGCATGTAATCACCAACGTAACTCCTCATAAAATCAAGATCAATCTTCAAACTGGTAAGCTCTTGTTTAATCTTACTATTTTACTTTGGAGTCACGTGAGTGATTCCGTGAAGAGTTCGAAGCTTTGTGATTTCATGCCGCAGATCCAAATCTCGGCGTCTCACTGCATCGATTGACTCAGGATGAGTGAATAATCAAAAATGCATTAAGCATGATATTGATTCGAATGTATTAATAGTTTACGTTAGTAAAGAAATCAATAGCAACCCCTGTAACTCAGGGGAGGCTAAAGGGGAGGCTAAAGTGGACGCAAAACAGAATGGGCAAAACCCCAGGTCAGTAACTGGCCTATGGTAAAAACATTTAAATCAATTTAGTTGACCATCCTGCGGTCGCAAGGATATGGTCGCTGGGCATGACCATTGCCCTGGCCGCTGACGTTGATGCTGACCTGGTGGAATGAGATATACAATCGTCAGTGTTAATACCTGCATAACCCAGAACCTGCTGCAGTCACCTTGAAATAGTCTGAACCAACCTTCCTTTGTGTAGTTGTTTGTTGATTAATAAACAATGCTGATTCCACACTTCTTAGGATTCTGGTGGCCTTGATATAATATAGCAAGCCTGCCCTCCCACATAGACGTGAGACCGTGGGGTAAAATGATCTTAAATCCTGCCACCCCTGTTTGTGTAGATCAGAATGTAAAATGTAATGGCACCTGCAGCTAGTTCCATCCTATCTAGCCACAGCATTTGCAATGTTTGCCGTCGTTGTGCTGATATTAATGTCATAACTAAGGATGTAGCTGGAACCCCTTGGTGAAGTAATGTTAACACATTTTCAATAACCAACTGCATATTCTTGTAGTGGGAGAACTTGTGTCAAGATCTCTTTAACAACTCGATATCCGGGTTGAACCCGACAGAGTGGTTCCCGTTTGTTGCAGCTGTAGTGTCTCTATAACTGAATTATTGTCAAATACCATTTAAGAATACATTAACGTTTAAACAAAATCACTTCCGATCCCCTCAATAGGAGTGTACTGCTTTTTTGGGTGCTATCCCTGCACTCTGCAGTGAGCACATTCATGGCTTGATGTGACAGCCTGAGCCATAAGTGAATCCATTCAAAATGTGTAAGTCACTAATTGTTTTATTATGCAAAGGCCGGTCTCCTGAACCACAGTTTGAACCAGCAAGTTTTCGTTTTTTGGAATAACCGTATACCGTTGTATTATTATGCCTGATGAAGCTGGCAACATGGCTGCTTAGCCAGACGACAGTACGAACCCAAGCGTGGTCTGTTTTAAGACCCGGCTAATGAGGCAAAAAATGGAGGAAGACATAAAACAACATTTCTCCTTTTGTAGCGAGAATGTATTTCTCTGCACTGTTGTGCCACATATTTTTGCAATCAGTGAATAAACATGAAACAACATGTCGATATTCGATGTAGCATTGAACCATACTTTCAGAATACTTTGAGATCCAATACCTATTCTGTGTTGTCATCGATCTGAACTGGATGATACACCAGTGGCAAAGGAGATTAGGTCATTATTACAGGATACTTTTACTTGATTGCCATGTGACTAACATATGTCACCACCGTAGTGTAGCAACTTGAAGTTGTAGAATATGTATATTCGCTCAATAGCCCCTTACCCATGGGGTGCATCTAGTGTATGTATTTAGTTGATACCAACAATTGAAGAATTGGTATCTCATGCAAATCTCTAATACCTCCAACTAGAGATGGTATTCGGAACTTCACACCTTAGTGTCCTTAGCATCAGTTTGTAATAACTGAATTCGACCGACCAAACTACTGGAACAAGTTCAAGTTCAAGTGAGTTTATTGTCATGTTCAGCAATGCTGAATACCGTTTTTTCATCATTGTGACTGAGGTAGCTTCAGCTGATAATAGCATACGGTTGTTAACAATGGTCTACATGTCCTTTGAGAGGTCGCTACTTACACGATATCAGTTCCTTGATTTGCTCAGCTGAAACACAGCTACTACATTGCCAATTACTCTTGATGAAATAGAAGTCAGTTTTATAACAGGTTGCTATTAACTCCAATCTCTTGCCACGGGGCGGAGTCATAGGCTAATTAATAGTTAAAGGTAAATCCCAATGTCCAACGAACAGTTTATCCCATTCCGCAATGTTTTACTGTTATTAGTACAGTTATATTGTCTTTGATAACTTTTGTAATGGGAATTGCATAGCATGGATCTTTGAGACTCCTATGAATCTGTTGTTAGTCAGGAAAAAAAGTTTTCATATTCGGAAAGTTCTTATGCCCGACACTCTCCATTTTTCATAATAAACATGCCACTCCTGCCTTATTCCCCTCAACCAGAAGTTTTTATCCTTTTGTGTGTTGTACAACAATTGTAAATTTTACAACTTGTGAACGGTGCACTTACCCATGTTTTGGAAGTGCTAGACCCACTTTGTTGAGTAGGGTCGGTAAGGTGCATGGAATTTCTGTGCTATCATGCTGCCCCCAGCTGCAGTGAACCGCCTACTGCCGATGAGCGCCTGGGGTGCGTTCTGAAATGATGATCTTTGCCCGCCGTTGGCTTTAATTGATTAGTCTACCAGGTTTTCTTCCCCTGTTGAATAGGCCTACCTGAATAACAGATTCGGCGGCTGGCTCTCACATCCCCCTGTTGGCGCTGTTCACTGCCGGCACATATGTGCTTCAGTATGTTCCATTGACTTCTTTAGAGCCTGGAGTCAGTTATATCTTGATCTTTTGCTCTCCCCCCCTCAGAGAGGGCGATTCATAGCTAGCCCTGAACAGGCGCTGCCGCAGGCCGCAGGATACCTATACTGATATGAACCCACTGGACCTATACCCGAATATAACATTTTGCTGGGATGGCAACTTTGTTGTCACCTCTGACACGTGCCCTTCATCCCTTGGGGTATCCCCATGGCCATACCGAGACTCAGTGTCAGCAGGATACTGACCCGTCTTGGTCTCTGCCTCCAAGAGGGAGACCTGTAGCAGCTCTGTCAACTGGAGCTGCTGGTGTGGCCTGCAGAGGTGGAACCTCTGGCTCAACCTTGCCATCAGAGTTGGGCTCAGAACTAAAATGACTATAAAGGAACTAAGAGAGAGTTGGATAGAGCTCTAGGGGCTAGTGGAGTCAAGGGATATGGGGAGAAGGCAGGCACGGGTTATTGATAGCGGACGATCAGCCATGATCATATTGAATGGCGGTGCTGGCTCGAAGGGCCAAATGGCCTCCTCCTGCACCTATTTTCTATGTTTCTATGTTTCTATGACCCATGGCCCGCGCCTCCTCATCTATGAAGGTGCTATCAAACAGTTCTCTACTAGATGCTGCAGGCGCCTTTTTGTTCAGGGTGGCGCTGACACTCCTCCTGCTGGCGTGTGCCCTGCTGTAGCACTGTATGGAACAGTTGCTGCATTTGGGATAGTCGTTTCAAATGCACTATCCAGTCCCGGTGAGGAATCATCCCCCGACTCCGTGGGCCTTGCTAACCAGTCCCGGTGGGGAATCATGCCCCGACTCCGTGGGCCTTGCTAACCAGCCCCAGTGGGGAATCATCCCCCAACTCCGTGGGCGTAGCAGACTTACGTGTGAACTTGAGCAACCCTTTCCAGGCGTTGCCGGCGCCGCCTCTCATAGAGGCCGGCGTTTTTTGACATGAAACAGCCATGTCCCAGGCGCTGCTGGCGCGGCTCTCCCGTAGGCCGGCAATGTCACAAATGAAACAGCCCTATCCCAGGCGCAGCTGGCGCGGCTGGCGCGGCTCTCCCGTAGGCCGCCGTTTTCATACATGAAGCAACCCTGCCAGACGCTGCTGGCACGGCCTGTCCCATAGGCCCACGCTATCACACATGAAGCAGCCCTATCCCAGGCGCTGCTGGCGAGGCCTGGCCCATAGGCCCTCGTTATTACAGTGTAGGCTCACTAATTCAAATTGTTAGTGTAGAGCTTTGCCTGTGAAGGGTTAAAGCAATTTGTGCTAAACAAGCTAGAATGTCATTGTCAGGGACACCTGACAATAACTTTTTGACTTTTAAGTTTGACTTTCACTTTTAACTTTAAGAAAAACACTATAACATAGATGTAAACTTTATTATTAGAGAAACCCTTGCATCCCGACTTACCCGAGTCCAAAGGGCTAAACGAGTCCTTTCTGCACCAATTTTGCTTCCTGCCTGGGGACCGATGTCTGTGAGCCGCTGACCGCACTGTCAGCGACTCCGGCGTTATTTCTCTGCCGTTCCACGCCATCCCCGCAGGCTGGAAGCCACTGACTGCCTCGTCAGCGGCTCTTTATCTCACAGCCCGATCTTTTTGCCGGTTATCCGCTTGCGCGGTTGGACTGGGATTTCCCCACAGTCCATAACCTCGTAACTTCTCAGAAGCATGTAGGTACATCACAACAAAACACATTACTTCTTGGACATATTCGCCGTATCTTTCCGGCGGTCTGACAACTCTTCCTGCCCTACTCTTTGTGATGGTGTTTCTTTCAGAAGTGTCTTTCTTTACAGTGTGTACATTCTGTGCATCACTTCTAGTTTCTTCTCTTGTGTCACTTTGTTTTTGTTTAGTTTTCTCTGTGTTATGCGTTTCACGAGTTGCATCTTTTTCTGGTGATGCATATCATGTCGGCTTTTCCTGTGTCAGCTGAGGTTGCAAAGGTTTCTCAGTCTCCTCGCGTCTGGTGGTTTATCTGGAGTTATGTGTGGCAGTAGTTCCGTCTTCTTCAGATTACGTCAGATTAGAAGTCCTGACTCTGTCTCGACTTTGTATGACCTCTCATCCAGTCGTTTCTGAACTGTTGCTCTCTGCCATCTGGTATCTCCTAGTTTATAGGGTTTGAGTCGTACGACATCACTTTCTTCCAGGATTGGCAGATCCTTGGCATGTTGTAGATTTTTGACTGTTTTCCTTGCAAATCTTTCATTTTTTTCCTCTCTTCGTGAGTATCTCACCACCACGTGGTTTGAGGAGGTGTGATGTAGTTGGAAGTGTCGTTCTTGTTCTCCTTCTTTGTGCAGGACTACTGTTCACTCCGTGCGCAGGGGCGTTGCGCAATTTCAGTATTGCCAAGTAGAGTGAGTGGTTTTCTTCAGCACTCGCTTAGCTGCCTTGACTGCCGATTCCATCTTACCGTTAGCTTGGCTATGTCTTGGAGAAATTGTGTAGTGGTCAAATTCCCATTTCCTGGCAAATTTGGCGAACTCCTCTGATGCGAACTGTGTCCCGGTGTCGATTACCACAGTGCTGGGAATTCCGTATCTTGCAAAGTGGTTCTTGAGTTTCACAATTATTGTCCTGCTGCTCGGGTCGTACAGTCTGTCTATTTCCCAGAAATGAGATAGATAGTCAACTGTGATTAAATATTGCTTTCCCTCAAGTTCGAACATATCGGTTCCCACTTTCTCCCATGGGCGTTCTGGGAGGTCATGGGGCATCAGAGTTTCTTTTTGGTTCTGTTGTTCGTACGTCTTGCAGGCTTCACAGTTTCCTGCAGTGTCAGATTCCTCTTCTGAAGGAGTGCCTTCCTAGTTGACTGGTCTGCAATACCAATGACGATGCAATCTCGAATGAGGCTTTCTCTCAGGCAATCACTGAAGCTGCATGTCTCAGCAAGCTCCTTCAGCTCTGCAACATGCAATTCAATGCTTTCCCCTGATTTCTGGTCTCGTTTATTGAAAATGAATCTTTCATATGTTTCATTCGTCTCTCCTATGATGATGGTAGACATCTTGTCGATGATGACTTTGTCATCTGTCTCACCTGCTACCATTTCGAACGTCAGGGTATTGAAGATTCGCAGTCCCACCGGTCCAACAGTGTGCAGGAATACTACTTTTTGATACTGTTTCTCCTTCTTATCCAGTTCTGTTCTCACTGCATCATTTTCATGCATTTGTTTAAACATTTTCCACTCTTCCACCCTGTTCTCTTTGAGCTTTAGATTGGGTGGTGGAGCCACGTGGAAAGATGGACTGCTCTGCGCCATTTTGAAATATCAGCGTATCCCTTCGCTTATTTTATCTTTAAGCTTATTTAAGCTTAAGCTTATTTTACCTTTAAGCAGTCTCCCACAGCACGTCATTTCAAACCTCGATTCCCACAGCACTGATTTACACGCAGCGCCTTATCTTTGTGTGCTCACTGACCTGCATACCATTCCTCTTATGCATGCAGCCAGTCCAGTCGCTGAGCATTGATACACTGATTCCTGAAAGCTTTTCAAATCATTCAAATTTTTTGCTAATCATCTTTGCATCTATTTGATCCACAAATCTTCACTTTCACTGCTGCAACCAGTGTTTTGATATATGTCTGCTAAAAAATAGGTAAACTAGCACATAAAAGACGGAGAAAGATGGCTCCACACACACTCGTGTTGGGATCAAAAGCAGGAATAATTTATTTCCGAGTCAAAGGTCACTGACCGATTTACTGAGCATGTGCGAGAATGAGCACAGCTCATATGCATAAATTACATGGATATTGTCACAACCAGCATCTGCAGTTCCTTCTTTCACGTCACTATAGCCCTGTCTGACTTCATCCCTATCCCGCTACGTCTCAGTGATGGAGCCACAGACCTGACTAAAGCTGCTGCTCTCCTTTGAACGGGGTCATCCCTCCCAACAATGTCCGATGAGTAATCAGGATTCTGAGGGGAATGGCCACAGGGGATGCCTGCACGCTCCAGCTTTCCTGGTGGTCACACATCTACTTTCTGCCTGCACTCTAGGTGTGGGGACCACCTCACTATAACACAGCGACTTCCAGCTGCTCGCCCTCCCCCTTGAGCATGTTTTACGGCTGCTGGGATGGAGCAAGCTGCCAGAGGAAGTGGATACAGTTACAACTTTTCACAGATATTTGCGCAAGTTCCTGGCTAGGAAAGGTTGAAGCCCTCATTCCCCCAGACGATCCTGAGCGAGTTCAGGTGCAGCTACAGTTTCCTCACTCCATCAGTCAGGAGCTGCAGTCGGATGCACTTCCCTCCACTGGAAATCTCCGTGTCTCCCACATCCTGCAGGATGAGCATGGTGGTGGCCCGTGGTAGATGACGATAGCAAGGTTGTGCAGTCTCATGTCTTGCCGACCCTGTGCTGCCAGGGTTGGGTCTGGCTTGGTGCGAGTGGCTTACAGGGGACAGGTGAGGAGTCAGCATGTTTCTCTGGGTCCAGAGTCACCCGAGACTGAGTTGAGTATTCACCCTACCTCTGGAGAGGCCATTAGTGAATCAGGAGGTGTTGGTTCGAGTCCACATATCTCACAGTCTGCACTGTCATTACATTCAATTCGTTGAATTTGACGGTTGTCAAAGGTTATGGGGAGAAGGCAGGAGAATGGGGTTAGGAGGGAGAGATAGATCAGCCATGATTGAATGGCAGAGTAGACTTGATGGGCTGAGTGGCCTAATTCTACTCCAATCAATTATGACCTTAAGACCTTATAATTTGATGTCCACTGAAACTAGAGCTGTTCTGCCAGATTGATTCAGTCCAGGTCCAGATCCTGATCTGCCCCAGAGGTGCAGCTCCCCCACTGCTGACCTGTGCAATGTGAATGGTGTGTTACTGCACCTCAGAACCAAGGTCAGCCCAACCCCTGTGGTCAACAGTGGGATGTAGATGCCACTTGTGTTTGCATGTTTTTTGGAGACAGAGCTCTCTGCTATGGTCTCCTCACTCAATGAAACATCCATTGGTGCCATTTTCCAATGTCTGCGAGTCCATGTCTCAGAGCACACGAGGGCAGTGATCACTGCTGTCTGATCGACAAGGAGTTGTCCAGTAGTCAACATTCAATGGTCCTCCACCAACCTGCCCTCACACTACATTACCACTCTCCGGCAGTAATGGTTCCCAGTTAGACTCTGGGATTTGTATTTTTTTTTAGTTTAGTTAGTTTAGTTTAGTTTAGAGATACAACATAGAAACTGACCCTTCAGCCCACCAAGTCCACGCCGAACACTATCCTGCACACACTAGGGACAATTTACCATTTTACCAAGCCAATTAGCCTACAAACCTGTACGGCTTTGGAGTGTGGGAGGACACTGCAGCTACCGGAGAAAACCCCCGCAGGTCACTGGGAGAACGTACAAACTCCATAAAGACAGCACCCATAGTTAGGATCAAACCTAGGTCTCTGGTGCTGCATGGCAGCAACTTTACCACTGAGTCACCTTGCCCCCCCTATGGGCCATTTCTGATATCTCCATGGAGCAGGGACCATGTCTCATATCTCAGGGGTCACCTCTCAGTGAAGACTGACATTGATTGTGAAATTCACCAGCGCAACCACAGAGCCTTTGGGCAATTGAGGGACAGGGTCCTTGTGGATGAATAGCCAAGTGGATAAACTCATTGTCTATCAGACAGATCTGCCCACTTATGTGCTCTTAGACCTGGACTCTCTCGACAATGGACAATGGCATGAACAGTGTCTGCGAGATTCTTCTCTGGCAGGTTGTGAGCAACGTCAGTCACCTCTCCCAGGGCAAGATATCAGCACTGTGGCGCTGGCTACTACTCACAGTCCGTTGTTTCACCTGTCCGACACATGTCTCCTGAAACTCGAGCAATGCGGTGAAAAACTTTGTTTTAGGAGGCATCCAGCCAAACCATAGTGCAACAGAGAGTGCAAAAGATAAACAATGCAGATGCTGGTTTAGAAAAAAGACACAGTAGGTTATACGGGTCCCACATTCAGTTCATCAGCCAGATCAGAAACTAGATGCAGATTCTGCCCTGAGCGCAGGATGAGGGTCAGGAGAGGACAGAGACTGGGATGAGTGACACAGTATCAAGCGCAGTGTTTGCGACCTGCCCTCCTTTCACCGCCACATTTAATTGCAGGCTTTTAAGAGGTTTCGTTTTTACGGGCTTGAGCACAAACATAAAGGCTTCTTTATTTGTGCACTTCAATGTGGTTTTTTCCCAGTTGATTTATTCAGGGTGCAGCAAGTGGGCAGCCAACAGCATGCTACCAGATGTGAGCAGTGCTGTGTGCTAATGGGGATGGGGGGGGCTCCTACAGTGAGCATGGCAGCAATGGGGTCAGAGCCCAGCTTGTGCTCACTCTGATAGCCAGTGATCAGTGAATCCCTGGGTGCTTATGGAAGCACATTGACTTTTGGTAAGGCTTACTAGCATAGATGACATTGTTGTCAAGTGTGGTGAAAGAGGTAGCAACCAGAGAGTGAGGAATGTACTGCCAGCACAGAAAGTGGGTAGTTTAGAAAGTTCTGCTACTCACAAGTTATGTTGCGAAGAAGCTCATGTTACAGAAGCATGCCTTTCAGCCCAACTCATCCTTGCTGACCTTTGTCCCATCTAAGCTAGACCCATTCGCCCATGTTTGGCCCCTATCCCTCCATACATTTCCTATATATGTACCTGTGCAAATATGTTTTAAATGTTGATATTCTAATTGCCTCAACTACTTCCTCTGGTAGCTCGTACCATATATCAACCGCCCTCAGTGGGAAAAAGTTGCTTCTATTAAAGTTGTACCTATTTAATCTTTCCCCTTTCACCTTAAATCTACTCTCTCTAAATCTTAATTCCTCTACCCTGGGAAAAAGACTCCATGCATTCACTCAATCTATTCCCTTCATGATCTCAGACACCCTTAAAAAGGCAGCCAAAATCATCAAGGACCCACACCATCCTGGCCACGTGCTCATCTCACCATTGCCATCAGGAAGAAGGTACAGGAGCCTGAAGACTGTAACGTCCAGGTTCAGGAACAGCTTCTTCCCCACAGCCATCAGGCTATTAAACACAACAATGAATAAGCTCTGAACTGCAAAAGACTATATTATTATTGCAGTATATTTGTATTTTATTGAACTTTTTCTTGTTTTTTTCTCTTCCCCCGTTATGCACTATGTTTACATATTCACATATTCTGTTGTGCTGCAGCAAGTAAGAATTTCATTGTCCCATCCGGGACGTGACAATAAAACAATCTTGACTTGACTCTATAATATCACTACTCAGCCACTTGCACTCCGAGGAATAATATTCCCGGCCTGCCCAACCTCTCCCTATAGCTCAGGCACTAGAGTCCTGGCAACATTCCCGTAAATCCTCTCTGCACTCTTTCCTTTATAATGAAATCGTCCCTTTTACAGGGTGACCAAAACTGGACACAATACTCCAAGTGCAGCCTTAAGGAGCTGTCCGACTGCGGCGACCTGATTGGCGAGTTTAGAAGAGTTTGAAAAAATGTCATGTTGAAGACCTCCTTCAACTATGTAGAGGACCTCCTTCGACTTCCTTCGACTGTGTAGAGGATTACCTTCGATTACCTTCGATTATCTTTGACTACCCTCGATTACCTACGAATAACATGCCAACCTACTACGACCTACTTCGACTAAACCTACGAGTAAAAAAAGTATCGATTTTTTTCCATGGCGCCTTTTTTTTACTCGCGGGCATCTTACAACACGTTGAAAAATACGCCGTGACCCAGCTGAGGCCTCGAGTACGCGGGGACTACTCTCGAGCATGAAAGAGATTTACAAAGACCCCCTACGACATCGTGTCGACCATGCTGCGAGTATGAGTCGAGGGCAAACTCGCCAGAACACGCGGATTAGGTCGCCGCAGTGGGGCAGCCCCTTTACCATGCACCCTGTACAACTGTGACATAACTTGTAGGAAGGAACTGCAGATGCTGGTTTACACCGAACATAGACACAAAATGCTGGAGTAACTCAGCGGGACAGGCAGCAACCCTGGAGAGAAGGAATGGGTGACGTTTCGGGTCGAGTTCCTTCTTCAGACGTAACTTTACAACTTCCCTGACTGACAGTGTGACAAATCGCAATAGCTCACGCCTGTCTGAATTAAACTCCATTAGTCATTCCTCGACTGACCAATTCACTTCACTGTCTATGTTACCACCTACTTCAGTGTCATCTGAAAACCTGCTAATCATGCCATGTACCTTCTCATCCAAATCACTGATACAGATGGCAAACAACAATGGGCCCAGCGCCGAACCCTGAGGCACAGCACCAGTCACTGACCTCCAGTCCTTCCACCACCCCTCGCTGCTTCCCACCATGGAGCCAAGTCTGTGTCCATTGTGTCAATGGAGAAAAAGGGGCTTTGGTGTGAGACGTACATAGAAACATAGAAAATAGGTGCGGGAGGAGGCCATTCAGCCCTTCAAGCCAGCACCGCCATTCATTGTGATCATGGCTGATTGTCCCCAATCAATAACCCGTCCTGCCTTCGCCCCATATCCCTTGATTCCACCAGCCCCTAGAGCTCTATCTAACTCTCTTAAATCCATCCAGTGATTTGCCCTCCACTGCCCTCTGTGGCAGGGAATTCCACAAATTCACAACTCTCTGGGTGAAAACGTTTGTTCCCACCTCAGTCTTAAATGACCTCCCCTTTATTCTAAGACTGTGGCCCCTGGTTCTGGACTCTCCCAACATTGGGAACATTTTTCCTGCATCTAGCTTGTCCAGGCCTTTTATAATTGTATATGTTTCTATAAGATTCCCCCCTCATCCTCCTAAACTCCAGTGAATACAAGTCTAGTCTTTGTAATAGCAGAGTGCGGTGGGGATGGGGATGGGGATGTGGGTGGGGAAGGGGGTGAGTTGGGGTTGGAGTGAGGGTGAAGGTGGCGTGGGGCTTGGTCTTGCAATCTCTCCATCCACACGGCCGCGGAGGTCAATGAGAACAGTGGTCGGATGTGGACAGGGCATTAGGGGAGGGCATGCCCAGGCCAGGAGTGGTGAGGAGCAGAGGTGGAAAACACGGGGGGGTGAGAGGGGACACGTCCCCCCCATGTTTTGAGAGGTGGGGGACATCTCCCCCAAGACCTGCGCCTCATCTGCAGCCAGGATCGGTCCCGGCCGGGTCTCCGGCGTTGTCTCGTCCCCACCCGAGTGCCCCCCCCTCCCCCATGGTCGGGAATCAGGCACGAGCTGTATCCCCAAGCCCACAGCCAGCGCAGTATCTTTGTTAAGCGCTGGATTGAGCCTCCGAAGCCTCGCTGTGTGTGTGAGTGTGCACATGCGCGCGCGGCCGCCAAAATATTGTGTCCCCCGTTCCCTCCATGTTTTGATAGCGAGTTCCGCTCTTGGTGAGGAGTAGGACCCACACTGACACTGCTGGCTGTGGATGGGGCAGGGATGCCAGGGCTCCTGTCCCGCTCTCTCGGGGTCGGCCACTGGATGGCGATGGTGGAGGAGGTCCAACAGACCCTGCCTGCCCCGTACCCCACACCCCTCTCCCCAGAGCTGAGCGTGGGCTCCCAGGAGGGTCAGAGCTGGTGGGCAGTGATGTGGGCACCCCCTCCACTGATCACTAGCCGCGGGCTTGCTACCCGGGGCCATCATCCATGTGTACGTGGCAACCATGCCCATTTCTGCAACAGAACCAGGGCAGGAGGCAGGACTCTGTGGGCAGCTGTGGAACAGCTGGGTGAATGCCCCTGGCAGGAGGAGGTGCCAGTGAGAGGTGGCGTGTTCAGACAGCAGTGGTTGGCACTGGTTGACAGCAGTGGTTGGCACTGGTTGACAGCAGTGGTTGGAACATTAGCCATAACCGGGCTTGTCTGTTGTCCAGGTGCCATCCTCTGCCTCTGACCCACCATGGATGACTGGAAGCCCCTTGTTCAATGGCTCAATGGTGCTTTTATTGTTACAAATGTCAAACGCACATTGAAATTCTTGTCTTACAAACAGTCCAGTAGAGTATGGCCATACCTAAGCACATCGCCGATGAGCAAATTGTACAATCAGTCCATTGATCTGCATGCGAGAGGCGCCATGTTTTGGCGATTTTTTGGCCTCGCTCCCTGCCCGGCGCATCCGTCACCGGTTCGCTCCTCCCGGCCTCTGGACATTGGAGGGCGAGCAGGAACCTCCCCTTCCTGGACTCCGCAGTCTGCCAAGTCCTACAAGCAGGGACCATCTCATTTTTTCCTTTTTAATTAATCCACTACCACAATACAAGCAAAACAAATATACTAAATAAACTATCATACAACTATATCACCATCCTGATTAAAGATTCACTCCAAGCCCCCCAGCGGTGCCCAAGGGTCCCGGAAATCCCCAGGGCCTCCGTGGACAGCGTGTTGTCCCTTTCCGGTACCACCCGGGCGAGGACGTGACCCCGGAAAAGGGGCAGGCAGCCGGCTCGGGCAGAGCCCTCTTCCGCCTGGCGCCGTGACTCACGGATGGCCAGCTTGGCCAGGCCTACGAGCAAACCAACCAGGACACCTTGGGCCCTGCCCTCTCCCCTACGCACAGGATGTCCAAAGATGAGGGTGGGGGGTGTGAAGTACAGCCAGAAGGCAAGGAATAACAGGGACTATCTCAGCAGCTTCCCCCTGCACACTGCTGTCCGCTGGCTCTTATGTTCGCCCGTGGGAGGGAAACCATCTTTTTATTTATTGTTCCTGTTTGTAAAAGCCTTTATTGGAAATTTCCTAACGAATGTATCAATTCTCAACAGTTTCATTTATATAATTTTCCCCATTACAAAACAGTAGATCAAGATGGTTTGATCGTTCAAAAAAAATAAAAAAATTATACACAAACGTTTGTGGTCCATGGCAACAAATGCAAACTTTATCAGAACAAGTTCTGGCTGTCATGTTGGACAATCTTTTCTGGAGGTGAAGCCTGTATAACTGATGTTGCGCATGCGAATTGCATGGCGACCGCTACGGATAATGTCGTGTGTCAACACACAGCTGGAGCTAGCAGGAAAATCAAGGAAATCCACTGTGAACCCGTCAGCACCACTCCCTCTGCACATGCATTACTCATTCGTTATAGCAGTACCCCCAGGCAATGTTTGGTGTCCGTTCAGGATCTGATAGCATTGTATTGGGACTAGAATTGGTTTACTAGGGGGTTCAACTGGGGCAATAACTGTTTCAACGTGAGGGGGGGGGGGTTTCGTGGCAGCGTCCCCGCGGTCCACTGACCCCCGGGTCCTCCTCGCCCTCAGACTCTGCCATCTGTCGCTACCCCTTGGTGGTGCAGATGTGCGTGGGCAGTGCCACCTTCGCCAGCCCTCGTGTGAAGCCGCACACAGTTGAAGAGCCGTGTCCCTGAGCTGTGGACTCCTCCTGCTGGGACAAAGATCGCTCGGCTCACTGAAAGACAAGGCTTGCACTGCAGGCAAGTGTAAAACAATCCCCACATGAATCACATACAGGCTTTCAACACTGCTTGTCAATCAACGTCTGTCTGTAGCCGGGAGCAAGTTCCCAGCCTTGACGCGTACATTTCTCAACAGGTCCTGAACACTCCCAGTTTATGGGTGAGTGGGCACAACCTCCCATCCTGCACTGCTCTTAAGCCACCTAATACTGGAATTACAACCGAGCTCCCTCCCCTCGCTCTGTCTGCATGCTGCAGGCAGATTTCACAATCAAAGGTGCAACAGAGAATCAGGAAGACTGTTCGGCCCATCAGTGGTGGTGCCACATTACCCACTGCGAGGGTTCACAGGCCACCAGACACTACACCAGCCAAACCAAGAGGGAAATCAGCCATAGCTAACTCCCTTCCTAATCGCAGCAATGGCAATCTTAGAAGGATGCCGGGGTTTAGTTTAGTTTAGAGGTGCAGCGTCCAAACAGGCCCTTCGGCCCACCGAGTCTGCGCCGACCAACGATCCCCATACACTAACACTATCCTACACACACTAGGGACAATTTACAATTTTATTGAAGCCAATTAACCTACAAACCTGTCCGTCTTTGGAGTGTGGGAGGAAACCGGAGCACCCGGAGAAATTCCATGCAGGTCATGCGGAGAACATACAAACTCCACCCAGACAGCACCCGTAGTCGGGATCGAACCCAGATCTTTAGCGATGTAAGGCAGCAACTCTGGTGCCACCGTGCCAGGTTGTGCAGTGGGCACCAGGCCATGCAGCCTGGCCTCAGGGACAGCAGGTTTCAGGTACACGTGGAGACGAGGAAGGTTCTCCAGGTCGAGGAGGTGTGAGGGACCTGTCGGAGTGTGACCCGGTTTGACAGGGCCAGGTGGTGAAGGAGGGTCAGTGAAGACACACAGAGCGAGGGAGTGCTGAGCTGGCAGGAGGCGAGGGCAGAATGGCCTTCTGTGCTGTGGGAAGTTCGGGCAGTGGATCTGGATGTGGACCAGGAGACAGAGAGAGAGACAATGGTGGGAGCGCTGTGGAATATGTCCAGGCCAGGGAGGGACACTAGAGGCTGTCTTACACAAGAGGTGTCCCTGAGAGCATGCAACAGAGCCACCTCCCCTCCATCCCTCAGGTTCCCTCTCATGCCGGGTACATGGTGGAGAGAACGCCAGAGTCCAGCAGAGAGGACGATGCAGCTGACACATCAGGACCCACAGAAGCCACAAGGCCAGGGTCAGGAACGGCTACTTTTCGCTAAGCATCAGGTTCTTGAATCAACCTGCATAACCCTAATCCTACCTCAGCATCCACAAACTGTGGACCATGTCTTGGACTTATTTTTTCCTCTAATCTCCTGGGTTTCTTGCAATCTTTTTTTCTTTTTTTAATCCTTTGGGATTTTCCATGCTCTTTATGTAAAATCTAAGTATGGGTGTGTTGGCCGAATCAATGTGCCTGTGGTGCTGCTGTGAGTAAGGTTTTCCTTGCAGCTGCTCCTCACCATGCTTGTGACTTGAAAATTGGTGTTGTCATTGAGAGTGAGATCGGTAGTCTTTTTAGACATACATGTGGGAACTCGTTTAAACTCGCGAACATAAACTTGGAATCTCGTAGACAACCACCAGTTTGATTTTTTCTTGCACTCGGGATCACTCGTGGGTGGACTCGCACCGCGAGACAGGGCCATTAGACTAGGGGATAACATGGATCAGCCAGTATCTTGGGCAGGACAATGCAGGTGGATGTTAGCTCTGATAAGTGCAATGTGAAGAAGGCCCTTGGGAGGATTAGTATGGGGGATCCCAGTGTGCAAAGAGAATTATGAAACACTAGCAATCCAACAACTTACAGGAAGATCTCAGCAGGTCAGGCAGCATCTGTGGGGATAAATAGATAGTCGGCATTTTGGGTTAGGATCGTTCATCTGAATTGAAAGAGTCGAGAGGAGATATCCAGGATACTAGACTTCATTAGCCATGAATGCAATATAAGAGCAGGGAAGTTATGGCACACTTTTATAAAATATTGGTCAGGCCACAGCTGAAATATTACTCGCAGTTTTATTCACCACACTATAGTAAGGATATGGGAAGGAGGGTGTAGAGGAGATTCACTGGATGTTGTATGGAGTGGAGTGTCTCAGTTATGAGGAGAAGCTGGACAGGTCTGGGTTTGTTTTCTCCAGAGCAGAGAAAGCCAAAGGAGGGCCTGATAAAGATGTACAAATGTATAGGGGGCGTAGGTAGGGTAGGCAGTTGTAAACTTTTACCCACAGTAGAGGTGTGTGTAACTAGATTACACAGATTTAAGGCATGATTTAGAAGGGATAAAAGGAAGATTTTTTTCATCCAGAGGCTGGTTGGAGTTTGGAATGAACTGCCTGAAGGTATTGGTTTATTATTATCACATGAACCGAGATACCGTGAAAAACGTTGTTTTGCGTGTTAGGTCATGTCATACAAAAGTACATCAGGTAGTGCAAAAGAGAAAATAAACAGAGTGCAGAATATAATGTTAAAGCTGCAGAGAAAGTGCAGACAGAAAAAAGTGCAAGGGGCACGACAAGGTAGACTGGAAGATCGGGTATTTATCATTAGCATGAGAGTCAGCTGACGAGTTTGATAACAGCAAGGACAAAGTTGTTCCTGATTCTGGTGGCACATGTTGTAATAATATTTTTATTAGAAATAATCCATCATAACAACGGTATAACAACTTTTCAAATACACAACCAACTTATTTCAAAAAGTATACGAAATTTACGAATAATTCTTATAAACTTCTATTTTTTTAGAAAGTAGAAAAAGAAAAGAATAGATTTTAATCAATAAGAATAGTGGTTAAATAATAATTTTGATTATATAGAAAGAGAAAGAGAAGAGAGAGAAAAAAAATATATGTATATATTCTTGTTATATATATTTAATTAAAACAAAGTATTATATATATATATAAATAGATTATAGTATACATCTTAATAGCGAATAACACAATTACAAATAGCGATATCAATAGAGACATGTATACAAATCAAAAAGAAAACAGAGAGTTATTTTCATCTAATCCTGCCGGGTACCCATTGAGTTGTGATGCCAAGAACAGCTACCCCTTCAAATATTCTGTATATGGAGACCGTATCTGTTCAAAGAGTTCGTATTTGTCCATTAGGACAAATCTGATTCTTTCCAAATGCAATGTCTCCAACATTTCCACTGTCCACATTTTAATTGTGGGGGATAATGTTCCCTTCCAAAATTTCAGTATTAATTTTTTCCCTGTTATCAAACAGTAATCCAAGAAATTTCTTTGGTTTACTGTTAATATTAAATTTGAATCCGGAACTCGTAATATTATTAATTTTGGATCTGGGTCCAGTTTAATTTTAAGAACTTCAGAGATAACTCTAAAGATTTCTGTCCAATAATAATTGGTTTTATACATGTTACAAAAACTATGCGTTAAATTAGCTTCCAAGTTCTGACATTTATCACAAATAGGAGAAATGTTATATAAATTCTATTTAATTTCGTTTTTGAATAATGTAATCTGTGTAATACCTTAAATTGTATCAATATATGTCTAGCATTTAATGAGCAACGATGTATACATTGTAGGCTTTCTTCCCAAAGTTTCCTTCGTTATAGATAAACCTATTTCATTTTCCATGTTTGTCGATATATTTCCAAAGTTGGGATTTCCCTATCCAAAATAGTATTGTATATATACGCTATTCATTTTTCTGTATTTGGGTGTTTATTAAACAATTCATCTAATAATCCTGGTTTTCTATTTTTATAGTCTTGCATATTTGACTTAATATAGTTTCTAATTTGTAAATACCTAAATATGTTATTTGACTGCAATCCATAGATATCCTGTAACTCTTGCAATGAAAGAAATGTTCCTTTCTTGTAAAGGTGTTCTATCCTTTTAATTCCTAAATCATTCCAGTGTCTAAACCCCTTGTCCAATACAGAGGGCCTAAACAAGAGATTATTCATAATTGGCAAACAAAGTGACAAATTATCCATATGTAGGGTCTTAACTATTTGTTTCCAAATACGTCTATTGCTATGAATTATAGGGTTGTCACCATACATTTTTTTTTGTACTTCCCTTGGTGTAAAAAGAATCGAACCTACATCAAAAGGCAAACAGTCTTCCTTTTCCATCTTTAGCCAGCTTGGTTCATGATCTAAATTTACCAACCAAAAATTCATATTCTTAATCTGAACTGCCCAGAAATAATATAAGAAATTTGATAGTGCTAGTCCACCATTTATTTTAGATTTACATAGATGTTTTTTACTTATTCGATGGTTTTTATAGTCCCAAATAAAACTATTAACCAAAGTATCTTTTTTTTAAAAAAACATTTTAGGGAGATATAAAGGGATGGCTTGAAATAAATATAACAATTGTGGTAAAAAAATCATTTTTATAGCATTTATTCTACCTATCATTGATATAGGTAGTGTTTTCCAATATAAATATTTTTTTAGTTTATTTAATAATTGATTGGTAATTATATTTAAAATAGACAGTTATAGAACTTAGTGATACATTAATTCCAAGAAATAGATATTTGAGTTTGTCCAGTGACTATTTTAAGTGGGAATTGTTCTAATATATTTTTAATTTTTATTCCAGTTATAGGCATAATTTCACTTTTATTCCAATTAATTCTATACCCAGAAAATGTACCTAAACTTACTTATAACATTAAATAGATTGGGAATACTAATCTCCGGTTTTGTAATATAAATTAAGATGTCATCTGCGTATAGAGATATTTTATATTCGTTGTAGTTTTGGTATTATAATCCATATATTTCTGGTTCTGATCTAATCATTTCGGCTAATGGTTCTATATACCAGAGGTCAAATAGTAATGGTGATAACGGGCATCCTTGTCTACAACCCCTAAAGAGATTACATTTTGCTGATAGCATTTGATTTGTTAATATTCTTGCAGTTGGATTCGAGTATATGATTTTTACCCATTTGGAAAATCTATCCCCCAGTTGAAATGTCTGCATTATTTTAAATAAATATGGCCATTCAACCTGGTCAAATGCTTTTTCAGCATCTAAGGATATGACAGCTAGTTCAATATCATTCACTCTTTTTGAGTACATGACATTGAATAGACGTCTCAGATTATAGGATGAATAGCGTTTTGGAATAAAACCTGTTTGGACATGATGTACTAGTTTATTAATCACTAAACTTAGCCTCCGAGATAACATTTTAGTTAGTATTTTTTGATCAGTATTTAAAAGAGCTATTGCTTTGTATGATCCAGGGTCTTCCAAATCTTTATCAGCTTTAGGGATAAGTGTAATTGTAGATTCATTTAATGATTCTGGTAACTTTCCTTGTTCATAAGCATATTTATATATTGTATGTAAGCGTGGAGAGATCAGATCATGAAACTTCTTATAAAATTCAACACTTAAGCCATCAGGGCCTGCGGTTTTTCCGTTATTTAATGATCCAATTGATTCTCCAATATCTTTTACTGATATATCAGCATTTAACAAGTCTCTACCTTCCTGATCTAAACTGTTAATAAGACATTCTTGTAGGAATGTTTCAAGAATGTCACCGTGGCACGTGTTTTCAAACTTTTGTATCTTCTGCCCAACGGACGAGGGAAGAAAATATCATGACTATAGTACTTTCATTATTATCACAAAATGTAAAATACATTCAGACAGGTACATGGATAGGAAAATGGATATTTTTAAGGCAGAAATAGATAGATTCTTGATTAGTACAGGTGCCAGATGTTATGGGGAGAAGGCAGGAGAATGGGGTTAGGAGGGAGAGATAGATCAGCCATGATTGAATGGCGGAGTAGACTTGAAGGGCCGAATGGTCTAATTCTACTCCTATTCCATATGACCTTATGAAAGGTTTAGAGGGATATGGGCCAGACATGGGCAGTTGGAACTTGTGTAGATGGGCATCTTGGTCAGCAGGGGCAAGTTGAGCCAAAGGGCCTGTTTCCGTGCTGAATGACGATATGGCTGGGTGTTAGTGGTCCTTGATTCTGTTGGCTGCTTTCCTGAGACAGCATCAAGTACAGATAGAGGTGATGGCAGGATAGGGTGGGGGGATGGAGGGTCGGGAGGGGGAGGTTGGTCTGTGTGATGAAGCCGGCTGCATTAACAACTTTGCCATTTCCTGCGGTCTTGGGCAGAGCAGTTGCCAAACCAAGTTGTGATGCATTCTGATAGGATGCTTCCTATGGTGCTCCTGTAGAAATTGTACAGGTCATTGGAGATGTGCCCAGTTTCTTGAACCATCTGAGGAAGGTGTTGGTGTGCTTTCTTGGTCATTGGTCCAGGACAAATTGTTGGTGATATTTACAACTAAGAACTTGAAGGTCTAGACCATCTCCCCTTCAGCATAGGCACAAAAAGCTGGAGGAGAGGGCCTGTCCCACTTGGGTGTCATTTGCGCGTCATTTACGCGACAGGCCGGTAGTGACTGACGTGCGACTGTCGAACACAAATCACGCGTTATCATGCGTCAGCACAGCCGTCTGTGCGTGTGACATCATTAGAATACCCCGCTTCCCAATTCTGCATCATGACCATCACGGAAGAACTACAGATTTTATTGCTACAGCAACAACAGAGACTTCTGTTAGCAGCAGCCCTCATACTTACAGATCAGCCAGTACAACAAGAAAGACTAGCAAGAAACCCAGGAAGAGGTCTGTGTGGACGAGGTTAGAGGTGACATGACGCGTAAAAGGCTAGCCGACTGCGTATGGGCGCCGCGTGGCGTCACATGTTTACGGACGTTGACGCACGGTGACGTAACCATGTGTCACCACGCGATACAGTGTGCAACGCCAATGCTCAGCGTGCGTTGCCAACGCATCAGCGTGCGTAGCCAATGCGTCAGCGCGCGTAAGCGATACGTCACGCAGGTAGCGCACGAGGATTTCGGTACACTACGAAATCCTTGAGCGCCGTGCGATACCGCACGCCTCTACATGCGATTGCATGCCTCACCATGCACTGTGCACTTGTCACCCACGCGTCCGCACGCGCCCCCACGCGCCCCCACGCGTCGACCAATTTTCTACATGACGCGTAAATGAGGCGCAAATGACGCCCAAGTGGGACAGGCCCCTAACTCAGCGGGATAGGCAGCATCTCTGGAGAGAAGGAATGGGTGATGTTTCAGGTCGAGACTCTTCTTCAGACAAATGGCAGCACTAACTCTACCCTGCTTCCTAAAGCCAATGGGCAGTTACTTTGTTTTTTCTGACACTGATGAGAGGTTGTTATGTTATTAAGCTCTCTCTCTCCTTCCTGTACTCAATCTTGTCATTGTTCGACATCTGGCCCAACTACGCTGGTGTCATCCGCAAACTTGTAGATGGAGTTAGAGCCACGCGTGGAAGTTGGCCACACAGTCGTGAGTGTACAGGGTGTATCGTTAGGAGCTGAGGCAGCCTTGTGGGTCACTGGTATTGAGAATTATTCTGGAGGATGTTTTGTCACCTGTCCTCACTGATTACTACAGGAAGCTGAGGATCCAGTGTAGAGATTGTGCTGATTCCTATGTTTAAGAGTTTGGAGATGAATAGGATTGAGATCATGATGTTGACGGAAGAGCTATAGTCAATAATAGAAATCTGACGTAGGTGGCCTTGTTATCTAGCAATGAGTGTTGGGCCAGGCATCTGCCATAGACCAGTTGCAACAATAGGCAAACTGCAGCGGATCAAGGAGAGTTGGGATATTGGAGGTAATGTGCACCTTCGTTAATGTGTCTCAAAACATTCAGTGATGGTGGATGTCAGAGCCACAGCATGGTAGTCATTAAGGCACCATGATTTTCTTTGGTTCCGGAATGATGGTGGTTTTCTTAAAGTAGGTGGGCATCTCGGAATGGAGTAAGGAGAAGTTAAAGATGTCCGCAAATACTCCTGCCAGCTGGAACTTGCAGGTTCTGAGGATATGGCCGTGGACACCATCTGGGTTTGTTGTTTTTCTCAGGTAAACTCTAGGGGTAGTGGAAGCAGAATTTCTCACAAGTCTTAGGAAGTATAATGATGAGCACCTGAATTGTCAAGCTAGGAAGGGATACAGACTAAGTGGTGATAAATGGGGTTAATGTAGATGGATACATGGTTGGCATGGACATGTTGGGCTGAAGGGTCTTTTCCTGTGCAGTGTAACTATGACCTTTGGACACTTCTAAAACCCTTACCATCACCCTGTGCCCTATCTCAAGCTGGGTGTTGTGGACGGGGATGGTTCACTGTTCCTGAAGTGCGGTGCGGGGCAAATGTGCCTCTCTGCTGAGAGTGCTTCTGTACTCTGCACTAACCCAGCGCCGCCATCTATCTCTGATCAGTTACAGCTCTGGCACAACCTCTGGGCTTGTCTGTATTCACTGGGGTTGCAGCAACAGATTCCCACTTGTCCCATCCACGCTACATTCCATTTCACTCTCACTTGCCAAGGCTCAACCCTCACCAATCTCCGCATCACTGCCTCCCCTTTGTAAAGCAGATTGGGTTCATGGCCTGCTCTCGGGTGGGGCTGTGTGCAAACTTGTTTGCCGATGTCCGCAGGCAAATACTTTCCAAATTGAAAGCTAATACATCAGTAACTATGTTTGATCCTCTTTTCCGCTGACAGTGAATGTGTGGGTTGCATTAACCCTGGGTACATGCCATTACTGGGGTACATGCCATTACTAGGGTACACACCATTACTAGGGTACACACCATTACTAGGGTACACGTCATTACTAGGGTACACGCCATTACTAGAGTACACACTATTACTAGGGTACACACACCATTACTAGGGTACACACCATTACTAGGGTACACACCATTACTAGGGTACACACCATTACTAGGGTACACACCATTACTAGGGTACACACCATTACTAGGGTACACACCATTACTAGGGTACACACCATTACTAGGGTACACAATTACTAGGGTACACGTCATTACTAGGGTACACACCATTACTAGGGTACACACCATTACTAGGGTACACACCATTACTAGGGTACACACCATTACTAGGGTACACACCATTACTAGGGTACACGTCATTACTAGGGTACACGTCATTACTAGGGTACACGTCATTACTAGGGTACACGTCATTACTAGGGTACACATCATTACTAGGGTACACACCATTACTAGGGTACACACCATTACTAGGGTACACGTCATTACTAGGGTACACGTCATTACTAGGGTACACACCATTACTAGGGTACACACCATTACTAGGGTACACACCATTACTAGGGTACATGTCATTACTAGGGTACACGCCATTACTAGGGTACATGTCATTACTAGGGTACATGTCATTACTAGGGTACACGCCATTACTGGGGTACACACCATTACTGGGGACACCACCATTGCTGGGGTACATGTCATTACTGGGGTACACACCATTGTTGGGGGCCATCATGACTGGGGTACACTACCATTAGTTGGGTATACCATCATTATTGGGGTACACGGCCATTACAGGGCAGGCACCGCCATTACTGGGGTACATCACCGTTAGTGAAGAAGATTTTGAACACCGAGACAGAGAAGGTGGTCTCGGTCTGTGGTGGGGCCAACTAAATAAAAAGATTGAAACAATAGTGAGGTGCTATCTAATTGTCTGTGCCAGAGCCTGACACCATAGGCTGGGGAATGGTCTGACCTTTTGATGACTAACTTTTCCCAGTTTGTTGTGATTAGAAAATAAGAGATGTTGTTAGAGCAAGGAGTGTGTACTGGATTAAATGTAATCAAATCTAATTAAAGAAAAGAGGCCTGTTTGAGCAGATACCATGTGGCACCAGGCAGACCCCACCGCTGTTCACACCCGCAGCAGGTGACGGCTGCCAGAGAAAATGCAGTCAGCTTTGACGAGCGGTGTTTGTGCCTCAGGCACTCCATCACGTGACAAGGGGAAGAGTTCCCTTGACAGAAGCTGTGTCCAGGCAGCAATGACATCTGCAGCCAAAAACTAAGTAGACACAAAATGCTGGAGCCAGTCAGCGGGTGAGGCAGCATCTCAGGAGAGAAGGAATGGGCGACGTTTTGGTTCGAGACCTATCTTCAGACTAAGTGCTGGAGGAACTCAGCTGGTCATGCAGCATCTGTGGGGGGACTGCTGCCCCCCTCCATTACTGCCCCTCCTCCCACGCCAATACTGGGCTCACTGCCATCAGAAGGACACTGCCATTACTGGGTACAGCACCATCACATGGTACTTCATCATTACTAGGGTACACTAACATTACTGGGGTACTATTACCTCTGACCTCAGTAATGAGAGGTTGAAGATGTCCACAGTCTCCAGCCAGTTGGTCCCTGCAGGTTTTGAGAATGTGACCAGGTAAACCTCCGGTCCAGATGCTATCTCAGGGCTCACCCTCCTGAAGGATCTTCTGATGCTGGTCTCGGTAACTGGGAATTTCAATACCATTGGGGGCTACGGGAGTCCAAGCCAGTACATCAGGTGCAAAGTATTCATTTAGTTCCTTACCTACATCCTGACTCCACGCACGGAGTCTGGTCCTTATCTTTTACCTTCTCCCTTGTTACCCTATTGTTCTTAATGTGTGTATAAAATGCCTTGGGAGTTTTTTTAAAATCTGACTTTTCAAAAACATTTCAGGGCCCGTTTTGGCCCTTCTAATCACCCGCTTGAGTTTAGTTCGGAAATGCAGCATGGAAACAGACCCTTCAGCCCATCGAGTCCACATCGACTAACAATCACCCATTCACACTAGGACTATCCTACATACTAGGGGCCATTTATATCCTACATACTAGGGACCATTTATATGAGTCAATTAACCTACAAACTTGCATGCCTTTGGAATGTGGGAGGAAATTGGAGAACCTGGAGAAAACGCATGCAGTCACTGCGTTACTGCATCTGTAGTCAGGATTGAACCTGGGTCTTTGGCACTGTAAGGCTGTAATTCTACCGCTGCGCCAATCTGCTGCCCTTTCTTTCCTACTTGCTCTATATTCCTCAGAGGCTGTGTCTGATTTCATCTTCTTAAAACGTATATACTTTTCTTTTCCCTTTTGGCCAAATTTACAACCTATTTGGTCATCCAAGTTTCCATTACCTTGCCATCTTTATCCTTCCTCCTTACTGGAATATGTTGGTTCCGAACTTTGATCAACTGGCCTTGTAATGACTCCCAAGTCAGTTGGAGTTGCCCAATAACAACTGTTCCCAATTTACTCTCCCTAATTCCTTCCTGTTAATTAGAGAGAAATGGTAGATGGAGTTTAATCCGAGAAACTTTGGATGGAGCTGAACTTTGGGAGGTCAAATGTAAGGGAAAAATATCCAGTTAATTGCAAGACGCTTAGCAGCATTGATGTACAGAGGGATCTTGGAGTCTAAGTCCATAGCATGGCAACACTAGTGGATGGAGTGGCAAAGGAGGTCTATGGTTGGGGCTTTGACAGGGAATTCATAACAAGAACAGAAGTAAATGGCAGGTTAGTTAAGTCAATACCATTGCATCAGTCTTCACAGGGGTGGACTCCACAAATATCTCAAAGATTTCTGATGGGTTTGTGTCAGTATGTTTAAGGAAAGAGAAAAACAAGATGCAGTGAACTAGGCCAGTCATGTTGTTGGTGTCGTGATGGGGTCCTGTAATCAAGAAAGAGAGAGGTAGTCATTTCGAGTCTCAATATGCCCAGAACAAGCCTTACACGGTGTTATGAAAGTTAAGTCTG